>CM068967.1:84184403-84204329 GCA_035128595.1 Eptatretus atami
ACCAACGACGGTACCCGAGAACAAAATAAGTATAATGTAATCTTTTACACCAACGAGGTACAACGCGGAACAAAAATAAGTCATGATGTAATCTTTTACACCAACGAGGTACACGCGGAACAAAATAAATCATAATGTAATCTTTTACACCATGGAGGTGTGTGCGGAGCAAAATTAAATCAAAATGTAATCTTTTACACCAAGGAAGGTGTGGCGAGGAACAAAAAATAAATCATAATGTAATCTTTTGCACCAACGAGGTACACGCGAACAAAAATAAATCGTAATGTAATCTTTTACACCAACGAGGTACACGCGGAACAAAAAATAAATCATAATGTGATCTTTCACACCAACGAGGTACACGCCGAACAAAAATAAATCATAATGTAATCTTTTACACCAACGAGGGACACGCGGAACAAAATAAATCATAATGTGATCTTTTACACCAATGAGGTACACACGCGGAACAAAAATAAATCATAATGTGATCTTTTACACCACCGAGGTACACGCGGAACAAAAAATAAATCATAATATGATCTTTCACACCAACGAGGTACACGCGGAATAAAAATAATCGTAATGTGATCTTTTACACCAACGAGTACACGTGGAACAAAAATAAATGAAATGTGATCTTTAACAACGAAGTACGCGCGGAATAAAAATAATCATAATGTAATCTTTTACACCAACGAGGTACACGTGAAACAAAATAATCATAATGTATTCATTTACACCAACGAGGTAACGCGGAACAAAAATAAATCATAATGTGATATTTTACAACGAGGTATGCACGGAACAAAAATAAATCATAATGTGATCTTTTACACCAACGAGGTACACGCGGAACAAAAATAATCCTAATGTGATTTTTTACACCAACGAAGTACATGCGGAAAAATAATCATAATGTAATCTTTTACACCAAGGAGGTACGCGCGGCATACAGTGGCTTTGCTCTCGATGTGATGCTGAACACTTGTTGTTTGAAACAACTCGAGGATAGTGAATAATGTATCATCAATAGGGATATATAACCTCCATGATTACCTGGGCGCACGGTGTTTTGTTACAACCTCCATGATTACCTGGGCACACGTGTTTTGTTACAAGCCATATCAAATCCCTGCAATCCCATTGATCGTGTTTGGCCATGTTCGCATGAGACAATGTGACTGTGCACATTCCCATGTGTCCATCACAGAACTTCCAGTGAGATTGCGGTGAAATTATTTTGACCTTTCAGTGCCATAGCTGTTTGTATGTTTTGTTTTGTAATGGGGTTCTGGTTTGCACCAAAGTGCGAAACTGTTCAGTGTGGAGGTGATTTGTACCTTGGGAGTCGTGTTTTCGATATGGGTTACCTGAGCACGCAGGTCTAGTTTCCTCTTGTGTTTCTATTATTAATTTGCTCCTTAGACCTCGGCTTGTAGTGACCGCACTGGTAATAAGTAATGGCAAATCCTGCTTGCAACTCAGCCGGCATCATTGAATAAGTCCTGCACTTGGTCCAGCAGCAGAGCTCGTGGATACCTGAAAGCAGTGTGGACAGGAATTGACATGACAGAACGGGAGGAGGAAATGGAGACCAGAATCGACATAAATATCGTTGTGGACAGGTGCCATTGCAGACGCGTGTTTGTCCATCCCTGCAGAGTGGGCGTCCAATGGCAGTGTCAGGGTGGTTCGGACCAATCGAGTGGGGGGATCTTCACCGACGAAACGATTTTCAACCCACTCATTGTAAAGGAGAAAGTCTTCCTTCAGTTGAAATGGTTCCAAAGAGAAACCACGTCGCTCAGTTCCAGCGAGCATATTCCTGCAGCCACCAAGAGTGTGACGAGAGAAGTCATCCTCAAGGCATGTCCTGGGATGCCCACTCGAAGACCGATCGAGATTATCTCTTCGATGGAGGCGCAAGAGAGCTAAACGGATTCCACATGCCAATCTGGTTTCCATGGGGCAATCATCCTGTCAGAGCCCTCTCCAAGAAGGAGCCTCATCACGCTGAAATCTGCGACCGACCACGACACAAGTCCGTTCACTTCTCAGCCCAAACTTTTCCGGTGAAAAGCATTCCGGAGCATGATCCTCAGGTGCTCAAGGTGCTTCTGCAGAAACCGACGAGTTGGAAGTGGAAACGCCGTCTAAACGGCAGTTAGGTTCACACAGAGCAATGGCGACGCAAAAAAACCCGATGTGCTGTGACCCTTCCATGAGCCTTTACATTTGTGTTGAAATTGCGATTATAAGCTACATCTTCCGGGGAATTCGTAAATCTGATCTTCAGTTCAAACGTCACCCTTCTTGGAGTCAAATTGTCAACTGAATGCTCGCATTAAAAGTGCATGGCAATTATTCAAGGGTTACGCTTGAGGTACGTGTCCCCAATTTGCCCATCCTCCAAGTGCCGTTGTTGTATCAAATCCGTGTTTTGAATCTTTTCGGAAAAAGTTGGCGAATGCTGTTAGAGTTAGGGTAACATCTCACAGATGATTGAAAATATTGTTACGTTTGTGGGAATGGGGGAGCTGTCTTATCCATGTACATACAGTGTCTTCAGAAAGTATTGACACCCTCGACTTTTGTCACATTTTCTTATGTTCCACCCTGAATTTAAAACGGATTACATTTAATATTTTTGTCACCGATCTACACAAAATACCCCAATGACAAAGCAAAGAACGTTTTTAGAAAATTTTAAAGTTTAACCCAAGCTGTTAGGGTTAGGGTTAGGGTTTTAAATTCAGGCTGAAACACAAGAACATGTGAAAAAGTCAAGGTGGGGTGTGAAAACTATCTGAAGGCAAAGTATGCCAAAGATTGCAGTTATGCATGTAGCTGTTGAGTGTAGTGACTGTAGTCCATTCGTTGTGCACGAAAACTGTCACAGGCATTGAACGTATTGTGAATATCTTCAGACCATGCTGAAGGATGATTTGAACATGTTTCGGAATATAATTCAAATGGTTCATGAACTCGGTGATGTTGATAAACGAAGCAGGAAGGAATTTCGTGAAACATTTCTTCACATTCGTGGGCCTTTGGTCCATGGACCAAATTTTCATTGCTCTTCACAGCCTTGTTTGAATACCCACTGTGCTGTACTGCTTCAGCATTAGCTTGCCTTTCACAAAGGCACATGAGCTTGGGGTCAGCGCGGTGATTATACGTTCGTTATTATTATTGAAATATGATGCTACGATTCTTATTATTGTTGTAAATAATATTTGTATTAATTAATATATGCTTTGTTGCAATGTTATCATTGTTTTTGTGATATATTTGTAATTAGAATGCCGTGCCGTGGTCGAAGGACATATAAAGTTGCTTTATACACCTTAACGTGGCGTGCGTTTAAAACATGGAATTCAAATGGATTTTTTGTCGTATCGTCAAGTCTTAAAGGGTCGACAGGATCTACAGTCTTAGGGGTCTTTTTTGATTCCCCTGGGACTTTTGCGTCTTCTGGGTCCTCAGGAACATTTGGGATTTTGGGTCCTTGAGTACATTTTGGGTCCTTTTGGGTCCTTGGGGAATTTTTGGGACTTTTGGGTTCTCAGGGTCTTTTGGGTGCTTGGGGAATTTTTGGGACTTTTGGGTCCTCAGGGACTTTTGGTTCCTCAGGGCACTTTTGGACCTTTGGGTCCTTAAGGACTTTCGGTCCTTTGGGACTTTTTGGGTCCTCGGGACTTCTCGGACTTTTGGGTCCTTGGGGTCATTAGGGGTCTTAAAGGGTCTTAAAGGGTCTTCAAGGTCGAAGGGGTCCTCAGCAGTTTGAAGGGTCAAAAGGTACATTCCAATAGTGTGAAATTAATGAATAGACATACGTAACTAATAGACAAGAAGTATGCCTCACACACGTACACACGTACACACGTACACACGTACACACACACACACACACACACACACACACACACACACACACACACCACATCATCCATTGATAGTAGATGAGTGAGGAAGGTAACAGGTTTATTGAGAGACTAATCATGTCAGGTGAAGCTCATTTCCAGCTCTCAGGTATGTCTGTCAATAGACAGAATATCTGATGTTTGACAGAGAAAATCCTGAGCAGTTCCACCAACGACCTTTACCACAGTGAACGTGTCAGTTTGTTTGTTATTTATTGGGCATGGGTCACAGGCTTCTTGTTTTTCCCTCCCAACGCCAGAGGGTCAACTGTCACGGTATCATCTGACCAATATCAAGAAATAACAAGAGCGAGAACTGCTTTGCATACATGTCCCCTACTATGTGATATTTTTTAAGTCCAAAAGGGCATAACTCTGTGAAAATTTGATGAAATGCCTGAAACTCGAACTCCTTCTGTAACTTATCATAATAATGCCATGTAGCAAGTTTCAGTTGAATATGTTAAGAGGAATGGGGGAAAAAGTCTGAAAAACCACAGGTGGGAAGGACAGACAGAGAGGACACCTATAGCTACTGTACAGTCCCCTCCGGTGAAACCAGTAGGGGACTAGTAATAACTTACTTGCTCCAAAACTAACAGACATGGGATTTTATGATCAAACCTGGTTCCACAGGAAGGAGTAACTGCCCATACTGCTCGTGTATCAATGCCCTCTTGAGGTCTTGTTTCCACACACACTCACTTCACCATTTGAGACGTTCCATGGCCAGCCAGAAGTCAGGCCTAAATGGACTTGATTTCTTATTTTGTGGATTATCTTAAATAGACAGTTCACACCAGACGAAACCAAGGACCATTCAAGATTTACATAACATCTAACAAAAAAAATGGTGAGTGTCCGTTGACCCCAATAATTCCTGCCGACCCCAAATTTTGTTTTTTTGAGAGGGTCGACTCTCCCGGCGGCCATTTTATACCGCTGTGCATGGCATTACTCTGTGCCATTGTGACCGCTGTGGTCTCAACAGAAAAATTCAGTGGCTGTTTAATTCAGTTAAGTGGTCAGAAAGTTTTCATCGACATTTTACAAAACATTGCACAACCCACCTGAGACACATCGACGGTGTCTTGTTCAAAGCCGGAAAATGACGCTGAATCGACATTCTGGATCGCTGGAGGGGAAGAGTATGGAGGGAGAGAAAGGGGAGAGGGGGAGGAGAGAGAGGGGTGTCTGGGGAGGGGGTGTATAATAATTGCTATGTTGCCAGATTATATGGATTAAATTTAAAGTGCATTTGCTGGGGGTGAGGGTGGGTTAAAGTTTATTTTGAAGAGTATATACTGCATGGATGCCCCAAAGGGTGTAATATCGGATTTTATCAACTGGAAAGGATCTAATATGGAATATACGAAATCTTCAGGGATGATGAATGGAAGATTTCTTCAATTCCTTCATATGTTCTGTTCATCATGTTCATGATATGCTATGTTTATCACTGCTGAGACCAGGTTCACTGTTTCAAGGAACCCGAGCAGAGATACTAAATCGGTGTCATTTAATCCTCTGACTTGTGTACACAATACGTGTTTTACCCAAATTTGTATCTCATGATGGACATGTTAAAATTCATGATGCCATATCTTTTCAACGAGATGGTGGGTGCAGGCAGTGGCGGAGGTGCAGCGGGTGCAGTTGTGGAGGTGCAACGGGTGCAGGCAGTGGTGGAGGTGCAATGGTTGCAGGCAGTGGTTGAGGTGCAACGGGTTGCAGGCCAGTGGTGTTGGTGCCAAAATAGAAATTGGTAGACATGAGGTATGGGAGATGGTTTTTGTGAGTGATGAGACAATTAAATATGTTGATTCTTCATTCTGCAGGAAGATGTTAGACATAGAATCTGTGTGGTTTTGAAGGAGTCGGAGTTAGGGACATGAAGGAAGGGTAAACGATATTGTATCGGGTCACGGCAGGAAGAAGTTGGTTGTGGTACACCTTGGAGCGAATGATGTCGGGAAAGTTTACTCAGAGGTTTTGAAAAATTGATACAGGATATTGGGTAAGCCGCTGAAAGCAAAGGGTGTGATGTCATGTTTTCTGGGATTCTCCAAGATTAGGAACCAATATAGAAATTATGAGCAGAGCAATAGATGTCACAATGGCTGGAAGAATGGTGTAGGGGGAAGGTTTTACATTTACGAAGTAGTGGGAATCATTTCAGGGACAAAGGGAGTGTTCCAGAATGATGGCCGTCTGTTAAATAGAAAGGGGCAGCAAGGTTTGCAGTGGGGATTGAGGAAGGAATTCAGGCTTTTTTATGTCAGCGGAGGGTGGGAAGCTATAAGGAAGGAACGGATTTCCTTGTCCTTGTTAACTATCAACAAACACATACTGGAAAGATGTAGAATCTGAAATACTGTATCAGCTTCCTTTAAACACATCCAAAAAAACCCCCCTACCACCTACCCATTCATTGAGCAGCATGTTACTGCAAACCAAACATTTTTTGGGGGGACTGGGAAATTTAACAGGAAATAGCCAGTATTCTACTTGAAACTTCAATGAAGGTGATGCAAAACATAATGTATACATTGAACAAGAAAAGAGCAATCAGAGATTGCAGACCCTCACCAGGACATGTTTTGTGTAGTTTTGTGTGGTGTATTTTGTGTGATGTTTGTGTACTGGTATGTTACGTAATTAATAAGAGACATAATTAGAACTGCCACTTTGTAACTGCTGACAGTGATGACCGGTTACAAAGACATCCCGCTTCGATGCAACCCCGCCTTGATTGGACACTTGACCCTGACCATGACGTTTATTATTATTCAATTTAATTCAGAATGGGATTAAAGAAATTCAATTCAAATCAAATGGAAGATCAAATATGTAAGTACGGAACTGCATTGGAGTAATCAGAAGAAACTCGAACAAAACAAAGCAAAGATGAAGTCATCAGGAGGAACTTGGATAGGATTTGTGTTTCAGCTGCACTCCTCTACCCTCAACCCAGCCTTATTCAAAAAGAACCCAGATTCAAAAATAAATAATAATTCTGGCTGCCAGACCATGTGTCCGATCAAGTTGAAATTCAAAACATATATTGCCATCATTACGACATCATAATTGTGAATTTTTACATCGATTGATGAAGCGGTTCAAGAGAATTAAAAAAAAAAAAAATTCCATTCATCTAATATGGCTGTCAAACTATGTGACATCAATTATTTGTGAATACTCTGGTATCTCTGAGGCTTGGGGAACATGTTTGTGAAGTTTCCCTCAATTTGTCGATCCGTTCTGCAGAAGAAGACCGTTAAAGGTTTCAGGGTAAATCCAATATGGCTGCCAACGATGTGACCTATGATGTTAGAGTTTAGGGAATTTTGTTCCTCATGGATAGGCGGTCGTAGCTGTAAAATTTTGTCTTGATCTGTTCAGCCATTTCAAGAGAAGAAGATTTCTGAAGGTTTAAAAAATATATATATGTATGGCTGTTGGACCACGTGACGAATGACATCATTAATTTATTTTCTGTTGACCAATTTATCCCACGATGACGCTCAAAAAATTTCATACTCATCAAATGCAGCATTCTACGTATACAATTATGATGTCATACGAAGTCACCTATGACATTATACAAAAAGATCTGCTTATTCCTCATGTGAAGTACTTGCCATGTGCCAAGTTTCAATTTCCATTGTGCGATTTCAGAGATACAGAGGTCCAAAGTTTTCCCTTTTTTTCCAACATGGCTGCCACACCACGTGACTATGACGTCAGAATTATCACTTAAACATTCTACATGAGTAGTCGCTCTTATGATGAAAGTTTCCTGTCAATCTGACAAGCGGTTGCAGAGAAAACCTTATTATTCCTTATTCATGGAAAATGGTTTGGTGGCCATATTGAATTTACCCAAAAACCTTCAAACATCTTCTTCTCCAGACGGCTAGTCAGATCAAGGGGAAACTTCATGCACATGTTATACTTGGCGAGTAGAATATAGTTTGTTAATGAATAATTGATTGTCACATGGTTTGGCAGCCATATGGGATTGAAGGAAAAAATATAAATTATGTTTCTCTGGAACCACCGCATCATTCAATGTGAAACTTCAACATTATGATCTAGCAAGACGTGTAGATAGTACGTTTTAAATTTCAACCTGATCGGTCCAAGGTCTGACAGGCAGAATTATTTAATTATTGGAATCTGAGAACTTTTAGAATTCCTTTTGTTTTTGGCATAAGGCTCACTTGGCTGTGCCTGCATGCGTTTGAGAGTACAGGAGTAGCAATTCAATTGATACTGATGATGGCCTCAGGAAAAATGGTCAACTGTGTACAAATAAATAGATGGAACTGGGTCGTTTCTCGGTCCATAACTTATGAATCCCGCGTCATAGAAAAACGCATGTGGCCTCATTAGAGTCAGGGGAATCCCGCTTTACCCTCTGCACCCATGGTGTCCACATTTATAACTTTGTGTTCAGGTTATTTAAACATCAATTCAATCGATACTGACTATGTATTCAGGAAAAGGGCTAACTGCTAACGTAATACATAGATTGAATGCGGCATGTTACTCGGTCCATAACTCATCCCACATAGTAGAGAGCATGTGGGGGGTTCGTATTACTCAAGGGGAGTTCCAGTTTACCCTGTTGGACCCATGGTGACATTTCCAGCACATTTGTTACTTCATGTTCAGGTAATTTAACGCCATTTCAAACGCGAAAAACTTTGGACTCTGTATCTCCGAAACCGCACAACGGAAAAATTGAAACTTGACACATGGCAAGAACTCCCTTGGGGAAGAAGGGTGATTATTCGTGATGTCAATCTGTGTGAAGTGGTATCCCTGTGAAAATTCGACAGGGAGAACGCTGCATCGGAAAAAATTTTGAAATTTATTAAGCCTCATGTACGCAACTCACCGTAGAATCTTTTTTATTATTATGACGTCATCGGTCATGTGGTTCGGCAGCCATATGTTTTGAATTGTTTTTTTTTTTAAATCATCTTCTCCAGAATGGCTGGACAGATTGAGGCGAAATGTTACACACATCCCATGACATCCTTTTACAAGTTTGATAATTTTCTAATTGATAGTCACATGGTTTGGTGGCCATATTGAATTACCCTAAAACCTTCAAACATCTTCTCCAGAACAGCTGAACAGATGAAGGGGAAATTTCACACACATATTCTCCAAGGTAGGAGTATGTTTGTTAATGAATAATTGATCGGTCACATTGGTTGCAGCCATATTGGATTGATGAAAAACATTAATAATGTTTTCTCTGGAACCACTTATCTATCGAAGCAAAACTTTGTCATCTATCATCAACGACGATGGCTGCTACCGATAATTTCTACCGATATGGTAGAAATATGACATTACAAGTCACATAGTTTGGTGGCCATCTTGGATAGACAAAACGCACCTACCCGATTAACACGAAACTTCACAAGTGTCATCCCATACCCCATTAGAGTCAGAATGGTAAATTTAATGATGTAATAGGTCATGTCGTTCCTCAGCCGTATTGGATTAGAAATTTCAAATTTTTAAAAAATCTTTTTCTCCGAAACGGCTAAACAGATTGAGGCGAAACTTTACATGTATGTTCCTCCAGAGATGCTTGAAGAAGTTTGTTAATTTCTGATTGATAGGTCACATGGTTTGGTCACCATATTGAATTTACCCTAAAACTCTCAAACATTTTCTCCAGAACGGTGGTCAGATCAAGGGGAAACTTCACATACATATTCTCCAACGCAAGGGGATTCATTTTTTTTTTTTGAATAATTGCATTTTTCACATAGTTTGGCAGCCATATTGGATTTAGAAAAATATTTAATAATGTTTTCTCTGGAACCACTTATCCTATCAAGCGAACTTTTGCAAAAATCATCTAAGTCTCGTGTTGTATCGAAGCCGGACATCTTGGTACCCAGTCATCACTGCCAGCAGTTATAAATGGCAGTTGTAGTTATCAATTATTATTATTATTATTATATTATCATTAACTCCAAAAAGGCATACTCCTTGCAACGTGTTTGCCAGTCTATACCCATGACCTTTCCATTGGTCAAGTGTATACCCATGACCTTTCCATTCGTTCGCAGCATCACTGGAAATCATTATGATGGTACCATATTGTTCACCTTGCAGGGTGGATCGTGTTGAATAAATATGTCGTGTTGAAATAAAATAAATAGCTCAGGAGATACAATCTGATGACAAAGGCTGGAGGGACATTCCTTCATCCAATGTTGCTTCTCAAGAGCTAAATAAGGATCGCCAGACATTTCATGTTACTAATGTAGTAATGTGAAGTCTGCCAGAGCTTGAAGATTCCAAAGCATTAGAGATGAATGATAAAAAATACATGTTGTTTGATATTGTACAACTTGGACAAAAGGACGTGCAAAAGGAGGTGAAGACAGTTTAAAATCTCTGTTTAAGGACCAGAAACCACAAGAGATTTGAGTATATGGAGGTACAAGTTGGAACATGCATGCTCCTCTTTCTCCATTACACCAAGTTCTCACTTATGTTTGTCTTTCAGTCATTGGTGAACATCAATGCGATGTTCAATTGAGGTTGTATTTATTACAACGTTTGTGATTATTAACTTTATTTTCTGCTTTTCACAGCATCGAGAACTCAACACAGAGGAACTTGAGGGTATGTAACCAGATAATATTTTGTACACTTGTATAAAGGCCCATCAAAAATGACGGTTGGAATTATTTATTTTGAAATATTCATGGAGAAGAGAAGATGTGATGTTTCGTAGCAAGAGCTTATATTGAAACACGACATGCACAAATGTTTCCCATTTTCTTTATCTTCTGGGACGTTTCATTTCGATGGTATAGCCTCGTGAGCATGCCAAAGTCTGAAACTCAGCCTAGTGTCAGGTTGCTTATATCTTCTTTTTTATAGACACCTTAAGCGGCGTAAATGAACACTCGTTTTACTCTGCACGTGTTGCACACCATGTGCAGGCAAAATTTCACCTCCCTATGTCTTGTATTTGTTGTTGTTTTTTTAACGGTTCTGTTACACCGCCTTAAGTCTCGGTTGCAGTCACCGTCTACATTTCGCAATTGAAGAGACGTAAATTATCTCTTTTATGAAAATTGTCTTGTTCGAGTTTTTATCCTGAAATAGATAAAGGAACACACAGTCGTTGTTAGAACATTGGCCTTTAGAATCCTTTCTTAAATCGTCCCTATGAAGGAGGACAGACAAATACACAGAATACACATTCGTTTTATTGTTGGTAGATAAGTGTTGAACTGATTCTCTAAAAAATTGTGACTGTATTAAACAGGGAAGGGGCAAGCAGAATTGTATTGTAAATATTGTTTGTGAAATGTGAATGGAGGTAACTCCAAAGGATTTATCTGAACTGCTTTATCATTCGACATGAAAACATCACAGTTAGATCTAGCGGTCATGGGGAAATACTGTTTATAAATTTTCAACCTGATCGGCCGCATGGTCTGCAAGCAAATTATTTAATCACTTGGAAAGATACCACCCGTCGCTTCGCTTACGGGAATACTAAAAGGGGGAGGGAGAAAAAGAGGGGGGGAGGGTAGAGAAGAGTGGTGAAGGAGAGGAGAGAGGGGGAGTGGGAGGGGTGGGGGATCGAGAGGGGTGGGGAAGGGAAGAATTTGTGAGGTGAGAAGAGGGAAGGCAGACATGCGTGGAGTGCTAATTACCGCCCCGGACACGTCCGAGACAAACACTACCCCGACACATCTGGGAGCCAAGCTGGCGCCTGGAGACAAACACCGCTTGGACACAGATCCGCGAACAACACATCCATGATAACACATCCAGATATGTGAGAGAGAGAGAGAGAGAGGAGGGAGAGGAGAGGAAAGAGGAGAGGGAGAGGGAGAGGGGAGAGTGTGAGAGGAGAGAGACAGACGAAGGACAGGACAGGAGACAGACAGAGGAGACCATTAAAAAGAAGAGAGAAAAAAGAAGGAGCTTTTGTCTACTTTTCTTTTGAAGGTTTTTACTTTTACAATTGAATAAAAGTTAAGTGACATAATTACTTGCCAAATTATTAATCAGGGACATGCCAGCTGAGATAGCTGTATAATCATTAAAACTAAGTAGTATAGGAAGGTGTGGATTTCTTGCACACCTTTTGTGCTAGGAAGAGCTCCAGAGCTCTGGAATGCTCCCCAGTACCCTTAACCTTTCGAGATCAATACAGATGTCTTGAGCGCAAAAGAGGTCTACTTGCACCATTCAATGTTTCATTTTAAACAATGGTTAGACTTATATGTGTGCTGTACCGTCCCACCTCATGTTTATATGTGTGCTGTACTGTCCACCAAAACAGTGATGATTCCCATATACACCTCACTATCCGAAAACATGCACCAACTTCTATCCTCTCATTCGAAACTCTCTTCCTCATATGTGGTGACTTCACAATTGTCATCATGCCAGATTGGCATGGGTGTGGGTAACTCTCTCACCTGCATTGGCACTTCAGCAAAAGAATTCTTGTGACTCATTGGACTGACTCAATCGGTCAAATTTCCGACCCTGACTCAGCCAATGATACTCCATCTCTTCTGGATCTGATTTTTGACAAAATTTCCCTGAAAATATCTGCAATGTTCTTCTCTGCTCCAATCGGTTCTATTGACCACGTACTTGTCAAGTAAACACCTCTCTGCTGTTATTAGGAACCACTTCAGTGCCGTCGCAGTCTGCATTCACACAGGCTGACTTAGGCAGGGTCTCAATCAGCCATCAACTTTCTCGACTGGTCTCCTATCGCTAATTTCCAAACATCACCTCATCCTGGGAATTCTTTGCAAAGAAACTTTGCCTCTCCCCATGCACAGATTTATCCCTCTCGTCTCTCAAGGTTGTTCCTACTCTCTTCTCCCGCCCCATGGTTTCTATGAAGCTTTGGCGAAGCGTTGTCCTGAACAACTTGCCTTTGGCCTCAATGGAAAGCAATCCCAACTGAGAGGTGATCTCAGTTTCTTTGCACAAAGATCAGAAAAGTGGGTATTATCCTTAGGAGAGCCATAAAACAACATCTTCTAAGCTCAAATCTGAACTGCTCAAGAACTTCTCTGCCTTCCTCCAAATCCTGGTGGTGTCTATCAAATCTGTTTCTAGGTGTATGTTCCCCTCCATCCCCTCCCTTACCTCAAATGGCTGCACTCTTGATACCGCACGTGTTGAAAAGGGAAGGCCTAAAACTCGGTGTTTGCATTAACATCTCTGTATCCGATACCCATCGCTTGTCGTGTACCAACCTTACCCAATCACACCAACTGTCGCTGGACTCTGTGTCCTTTTCTTCTGACCAAAGGGAGGAGCTTGCTGTCGAAACCGTACTCAGATTGCTGCAACCGGTCCAGACGCATACACCACGTGTCCTAAAAAACCGCTCCTCTACTCTTCTACCCTCTCTCTTTTGTTTTTTTCTTGTTTTCACCCTCTCATTTTGCTCAAGGTCATCTGCATCTCTTGGAAATCAGCAAACATTACTGCCCTGCATTAAAAAGAGTGTTAAAAAAACATGACCCTTGCAACGACAGGACACATTCAGCCTTCTCCCCCAATCATCAGTAAGGCTTATGGAATCCATATCACTTCAGACATTAAATCCTTTCCCTCTTCTCCAATGGCTTGATTTCCCGACAATCATTTGGTTTTAGACCAGGTCACTCACACCTGGATATGCTGTTCTGCTCTCCCCAAACAATGGATGGAGGTACTCAATCCAGGCATGAAATCAGAGCCATTTCCCTCGACATAATCGCATGCTTTTGACACGGCCTGGCCCCTGCCCTGCTCACCACAACACTCTTCCTGATGGTATCCAGGCATCTCCACTCATGGCTCGCAGACTTCCTCTCCTGTTGCAGTCAAACATGTGGCCCTATAATGGAGTTCTTCTCAGCCTCTCTTCTGTTCCAGGCTGGAGTTCCTCAAGGCAGCGTTCTGGGCCCTGTTCTTTTCTGTTTTCATCAACGATCTCTCCGACTCTTTGGAAATTCTCTTTATCTCTTTGCTGATGCTCCACCCTCTGCCGTGCCATCTGTCATCCCTCAGACCGGCAAGCAGCAGTTCTTTCGCCTCAACTGCAAGATCTGGGTAAAATCACAATCTGGTCCATTCACGTGGAACATGTCTTTTCAATCCTGACAAATCTCACCCTCTCACTTTGTATGTCCGAAAGATTCATTTTATAAAACACTGCCATCTACTTTCTCAACCAATCCTCTGGAGCAAGTCCTTTCATTTCATAGCTTTGCGGTCTCAACGATCTGCATGATCTTTCCGGGAAAGCGACATTTCTATAACCTGCCCCAAAGTCAGTCGGACTGGAATCATCCGTTCATGCAAAGTCCTTTCCTCGGCCCACTGATCTCCTGACCGGCACACAAAGGCTTTTTCGTCCACGCTGATGGAGGTTACTTCTCTCCCTCTGGGCTGGTGCTCCTGCCTCTCACAATTTCTTCAGCTTATATCGCTGTGGAAACCACAAGGCATTTAGGAAATCATCAGTATATCCCCGGTTAATCCACCCCCGAACGCACCTCCTTCAATTCCCTGTTTTTCTTTCTGAAACTCCATGTAATGTCCATCTTATTTACCCCATGTTCCTCACTCCCATCCCTTCCTTCACAGATTCTCCTAATGTCTCTGGTCCCCACTGTTTTTCTTCCCTCTCCGCCCCTCTTGTCTCATGCCCCCTTTGCTGTGTGTTGGTGTGTTAGCTTCATTATGAGCTCGACAAGAATATACCTAAAAAAAAACCACCAAAAGACTCCTTCATATGCCCAGGTGTCTTTGCGACAATAGAGGTCTGACTTGTACTACCAGAAACATCCGATTAGAGCATCCGATTTGGTTAAGATATCGGCCAGCAATGGAAGACACAGGTCGTTACAATTGCTCGGAAAATTCAAGCTTGCGCACGTTAATAGCGACGCTAAACAAACTGGAGACAGCTAAGCCAACGCTTTGCTTTCGCAACGCAAAGAGGAGCTCGAAGTCATCCATCAGAGGTATACCCTTCGCACCCGTTCATCTCCATCTCCAAGTCACTAACCAGAGAAAGAGGATGCTCTCGTCATTTCAGGATGAGTTTCTATCAGATGATGTGCCTCTGAAACTTCTTGGTGAACTCGACTACCTTGTCCGGCGAGTGTCAGGAGAGTTGGGACTCAACGACTCACCACCAACTGAAAGGGCCACCGCTCCTCGACCAATACACCAGGCACGGCAATGATTGTTGTCGCTTAAGACCGCAGCATTCCATCGCGACCGTCAGAGGGAACGTATAACATTTGTTTGGGACTGTCGCGTCGAGATGGTCGGTTAACACCGATACTTCAGAGCTGACCGTGCGAGTGCCGGAAAGCGCCGAGGAGTGATTAGAACCATCTTTGATAAAGCACAGTTATACTTACTAGGAGGGGCAGATGGTCAAAACTGGCTCGTTCAGTTCCGAATCACCCTTTCAGTTCTGATAGACCACGTCTTAGCCCGAGAGCCGGAGGAAGGAGCTCGGAATAAAGATACCCGCGATAATACCTATGGTTAGAAAAACTCTGGAGCAACTCCGCGGAAATTCATTCGGCGTGACAAGAAAAACCATCGTCGACTCACAGTTGATAACATCGAGCAATGCTGAAAGAAATTGGGCCAAACAAGATCTGAATAAAAACTCCTCTTATTATGCGACCGTCTCAGGGTATTTGCCCCCCACAGCTTCCTGAGTCCTAATGTGATCTTTTACACCAATGAGGTACACGCGGAACAAAAATAAATCATAATGTGATCTTTTACACCAACGAGGTACACGCGGAACAAAAATAAATCATAATATGATCTTTCACACCAACGAGGTACACGCGGAATAAAAATAAATCGTAATGTGATCTTTTACACCAACGAGGTACACGTGGAACAAAAATAAATGAAAATGTGATCTTTTACAACGAAGTACGCGCGGAATAAAAATAAATCATAATGTAATCTTTTACACCAACGAGGTACACGTGAAACAAAAATAAATCATAATGTATTGTACATTATGATTTATTTTTATTCCGCGCGTACTTCGTTGTTAAAGATCACATTTTCATTTATTTTTGTTCCACGTGTACCTCGTTGGTGTAAAGATCACATTACGATTTATTTTTATTCCGCGTGTACCTCGTTGGTGTGAAAGATCATATTATGATTTATTTTTTGTTCCGCGTGTACCTCGTGGTGTAAAAGATCACATTATGATTTATTTTTGTTCCGCTGTGTACCTCATTGTGTAAAAGATCACATTATGATTTATTTTTGTTCCGCGTGTCCCTCGTTGGTGTAAAAGATTACATTATGATTTATTTTTGTTCGGCGTGTACCTCGTTGGTGTGAAAGATCACATTATGATTTATTTTTGTTCCGCGTGTACCTCGTTGGTGTAAAGATTACATTACGATTTATTTTTGTTCGCGTGTACCTCGTTGGTGCAAAAGATTACATTATGATTTATTTTTTGTTCCTCGCACACCTCCTTGGTGTAAAAGATTACATTTTGATTTATTTTGCTCCGCACACACCTCCATGGTGTAAAAGATTACATTATGATTTATTTTTGTTCCGCGTGTACCTCGTTGGTGTAAAAGATTACATCATGACTTATTTTTGTTCCGCGTGTACCTCGTTGGTGTAAAAGATTACATTATGACTTATTTTTGTTCCGTGTACCTCGTTGGTAAAAGATTAAATTACGATTTATTTTGTTCCGCGTGTACCTCGTTGTAAAAGATTACATTATGATATATTTTGTTCCGCGTGTACCTCGTTGGTGTAAAAGATTACATTATGATTTATTTTTGTTCACGTGTACCTCGTTGGTGTAAAAGATTATATTATGATTTATTTTGTTCCGCGTGTACCTCATTGTAAAAGATTACATTATGATTTATTTTTGTTCCACGTGTACTTCGTTGTGTAAAAGATTACATTATGATTTCTTTTTGTTCCGCGTATACCTCGTTGGTGTAAAAGATACATTACAATTTATTTTTGTTCCGCGTGTACCTCGTTGGTGTGAAGATTACATTATGATTTATTTTTGTTCCGCGCGTACTTCATTGTAAAAGATCACATTTTTATTTATTTTTGTTCCGCGTGTACCTCGTTGGTGTAAAAGATTACATTCTGATTATTTTTGTTCGCACGTACCTCGTTGTAAAATACACATTATGATTTATTTTTTTCCGCGTGTACCTCGTTGTGAAATATCACATTTTTATTTATTTCTGTTCTGCGTGTACCTCATTGGTGTAAAATATCACATTATGATTTATTTTGTTCCACGTGTACCTCGTTGGTGTAAAAGATTACATTACGATTTATTTTTGTTCCGCGTGTACCTCGTTGGTGTAAAAGATTACATTACGATTTATTTTTGTTCCGCGTGTACCCTCGTTGGTGTGAAAGATTACATTATGATTTATTTTTGTTCCGCGTGTACCTCGTTGGTGTGAAGATCACATTATGATTTATTTTGTTCCGCGTGTACTCGTTGGTGTAAAACATTACATTATGATTTATTTTGTTCCGCGTGTACCTCATTGGTGTGAAAGATCACATTAGGATTTATTTTGTTCGCGGTGTACCTCGTTGGTGTGAAAGATCACATTATGATTTATTTTTGTTCCGTGCATACCTCTTGTAAAATATCACATTATGATTTATTTTTGTTCCGCGTGTACCTCGTTGGTGTAAAAGAATACATTATGATTTATTTTTGTTTCACGTGTACCTCGTTGGTGTAAAAGATTACATTATGATTTATTTTTATTCCGCGCGTACTTCGTTGTAAAAGATCACATTTTCATTTATTTTGTTCCACGTGTACCTCGTTGGTGTAAAAGATCACATTACGATTTATTTTTATTCCGCGTGTACCTCGTTGGTGTGAAAGATCATATTATGATTTATTTTTGTTCCGCGTGTACCCGTTGGTGTAAAAGATCACATTATGATTTATTTTTGTTCCGCGTGTACCTATTGGTGTAAAAGATCACATTATGATTTATTTTTGTACCGCGTGTCCCTCGTTGGTGTAAAAGATTACATTATGATTTATTTTTGTTCGGCGTGTACCTCGTTGGTGTGAAAGATCACATTATGATTTATTTTGTTCCGCGTTGTACCTCGTTGGGGTAAAAGATTACATTACGATTTATTTTTGTTCGCGTGTACCTCGTTGGTGCAAAGATTACATTATGATTTATTTTTGTTCCTCGCACACCTCCTTGGTGTGAAGATTACATTTTGATTTATTTTGCTCCGCACACACCTCCATGGTGTAAAAGATTACATTATGATTTATTTTTGTCCGCGTGTACCTCGTTGGTGTAAAAGATTACATCATGACTTATTTTGTTCCGCGTGTACCTCGTTGATGTAAAAGATTTATTATGATTATTTTTGTTCCGCGTGTACCTCTGTGTGTAAAGATTAAATTACGATTTATTTTGTTCCGCGTGTACCTCGTTGTAAAAGATTACATTATGATATATTTTGTTCCGCGTGTACCTCGTTTTGTGTAAAAGATTACATTATGATTTATTTTTGTTCCACTGTTACCTCGTTGGTGTAAAAGATTATTATATGATTTATTTTGTTCCGCGTGTACCTCTGTTGTAAAAGATTACATTATGATTTATTTTGTTCCACGTGTACTTCGTGGTGTAAAAGATTACATTATGATTTATTTTGTTCCGCGTATACCTCGTTGTGTAAAAGATTACATTACAATTTATTTTTGTTCCGCGTGTACCTCGTTGGTGTAAAGATTACATTATGATTTATTTTGTTCCGCGCGTACTTCATTGTAAAAGATCACATTTTTATTTATTTTTGTTCCGCTGTACCTCGTTGGTGTAAAAGATTACATTCTGATTTATTTTTGTTCGCACGTACCTCGTTGTAAAATATCACATTATGATTTATTTTTGTTTCCGCCTGTACCTCGTTGTAAATATCACTTTTTATTTATTTTTCTGCATGTACCTCATTGGTGTAAAATATCACATTATGATTTATTTTTGTTCCACGTGTACCTCGTTGGTGTAAAAGATTACATTACGATTTATTTTGTTCCGCGTGTACCTCGTTGGTGTAAAGATTACATTACGATTATTTTTGTTCCGCGTGTACCTCGTTGTGTAAAAGATTACATTATGATTTATTTTTGGTCCGCGTGTACCTCGTTGTGTGTAAAAGATTACATATGATTTATTTTTGTTCCAATTGTACTTAGTTGTAAAATATCACATTTTTATTTATTTTTGTTCCACGTGTACCTCGTTGGTGTAAAAGATTACATTGTGATTTATTTTGTTCCGCGTGTACCTCGTTGTAAAAGATCACATTATGATTATTTTTGTTCCGCGCTAGAGTGAAAACCACACATAGAGGTGTGCACACTCGCCTGTGAGCTCAGATCTTCCCAATCAAAAACCATGATTATTTTCTCCACTCATCTCCCATCCCTCCCCAAGCCTCCTCCTTCCAAATTTCCAGGTTTTTCTTCCTGAGTTTCCTTCTGGATCCACCTTGTTCATGCCATGCATCCTTTCCTGCCCACCCCCCCCCCCCATTCCTCTCCACACTCATTTATTGTTGTTCAAGTCTCCCTCTATCTTGTTCTTCAACTCCACTGTTGTGGTCCCTCCCTTTCTCTGTCTCTCTACTGCTCCTTTGTCTGTTATGTCGAGCCATTAGTGCATTAGTTCTTCACAAGCCTTTGCTCTGTATGAACAAAGAAGCTGTCAAGCCTGGGTTCAAACCTCACCCAGGCTACAAACTGCCACCATTGTGTTTGGCATGTGTGTGCTTGGCCTTGGATGGACTTTAAACCAGGTGTTCCATATGTCAGCATTCATTGTTGGATATTAAATATAACATGGTATCCTTAATGAAGAGTAGACCAGTTATCATGATCTCTCTT
>CM068967.1:84204354-84216142 GCA_035128595.1 Eptatretus atami
AAATAAATCATAATGTAATCTTTTACACCAACGAGGTACACGTGAAACAAAAATAAATCATAATGTATTCATTTACACCAACGAGGTACACGCGGAACAAAAATAAATCATAATGTGATATTTTACAACGAGGTATGCACGGAACAAAAATAAATCATAATGTGATCTTTTACACCAACGAGGTACACGCGGAACAAAAATAAATCCTAATGTGATCTTTTACACCAACGAAGTACATGCGGAAAAAATAAATCATAATGTAATCTTTTACACCAAGGAGGTACGCGCGGCATACAGTGGCTTTGCTCTCGATGTGATGCTGAACACTTGTTGTTTGAAACAACTCGAGGATAGTGAATAATGTATCATCAATAGGGATATATAACCTCCATGATTACCTGGGCGCACGTGTTTTGTTACAACCTCCATGATTACCTGGGCACACGTGTTTTGTTACAAGCCATATCAAATCCCTGCAATCCCATTGATCGTGTTTGGCCATGTTCGCATGAGACAATGTGACTGTGCACATTCCCCATGTGTCCATCACAGAACTTCCAGTGAGATTTGCGGTGAAATTATTTTGACCTTTCAGTGCCATAGCTGTTTGTATGTTTGTTTTGTAATGGGGTTCTGGTTTGCACCAAAGTGCGAAACTGTTCAGTGTGGAGGTGATTTGTACCTTGGGAGTCGTGTTTTCGATATGGGTTACCTGAGCACGCAGGTCTAGTTTCCTCTTGTGTTTCTATTATTAATTTGCTCCTTAGACCTCGCTTGTAGTGACCGCACTGGTAATAAGTAATGGCAAATCCTGCTTGCAACCTCAGCCGGCATCATTGAATAAGTCCTGCCACTTGGTCCAGCAGCAAGAGCTCGTGGATACCTGAAAGCAGTGTGGACAAGGAATTGGACATGACAGAACGGGAGGAGGAAATGGAGACCAGAAATCGACATAAATATCGTTGTGGACAGGTGCCATTGCAGACGCGTGTTTGTCCATCCCTGCAGAGTGCGCGTCCCAATGGCAGTGTCAGGGTGGTTCGAGACCAAATCGAGTGGGGGGATCTTCACCGACGAAACGATTTTCAACCCACTCATTGTAAAGGAGAAAGTCTTCCTTCAGTTGAAATGGTTCCAAAGAGAAACCACGTCGCTCAGTTCCAGCGAGCATATTCCTGCAGCCACCAAGAGTGTGACGAGAGAAAGTCATCCTCAAGGCATGTCCTGGGATGCCACTCGAAGACCGATCGAGATTATCTCTTCGATGGAGGCGCAAGAGAAGCTAAACGGATTCCACATGCACAATCTGGTTTCCATGGGGGCAATCATCCTGTCAGAGCCCTCTCCAAGAAGGAGCCTCATCACGCTGAAATCTGCGACCGACCACGACACAAGTCCGTTCACTTCTCAGCCCAAACTTTTCCGGTGAAAAGCATTCCGGAGCATGATCCTCAGGTGCTCAAAGGTGCTTCTGCAGAAACCGGACGAGTTGGAAGTGGAAACCCGTCTAAACGGCAGGTTAGGTTCACACAGAGCAATGGCGACGCGAAAAAACCCGATGTGCTGTGACCCTTCCATGAGCCTTTACATTTGTGTTGAAATTGCGATTATAAGCTACATCTTCCGGGGAATTCGTAAATCTGATCTTCAGTTCAAACGTCACCCTTCTTGGAGTCAAATTGTCAACTGAATGCTCGCATTAAAAGTGCATGGCAATTATTCAAGGGTTACGCTTGAGGTACGTGTCCCCCAATTTGCCCCATCCTCCAAGTGCCGTTGTTTGTATCAAATCCGTGTTTTGAATCTTTTCGGAAAAAGTTGGCGAATGCTGTTAGAGTTAGGGTAACATCTCACAGATGATTGAAAATATTGTTACGTTTGTGGGAATGGGGGAGCTGTCTTATCCATGTACATACAGTGTCTTCAGAAAGTATTGACACCCCTCGACTTTTGTCACATTTTCTTATGTTCCACCCTGAATTTAAAACGGATTACATTTAATATTTTTGTCACCGATCTACACAAAATACCCCAAAATGACAAAGCAAAGACACGTTTTTAGAAAATTTTAAAGTTTAACCCAAGCTGTTAGGGTTAGGGTTAGGGTTTTAAATTCAGGCTGAAACACAAGAACATGTGAAAAAGTCAAGGTGGGGTGTGAAAACTATCTGAAGGCAAAGTATGCCAAACAAGATTGCAGTTATGCATGTAGCTGTTGAGTGTAGTGACTGTAGTCCATTCCGTTGTGCACGAAAACTGTCACAGGCATTGAACGTATTGTGAATATCCCTTCAGACCATGCTGAAGGATGATTTGAACATGTTTCGGAATATAATTCAAATGGTTCATGAACTCGGTGATGTTGATAAACGAAGCAGGAAGGAATTTCGTGAAACATTTCTTCACATTCGTGGGCCCTTTGGTCCGATGGACCAAATTTTCATTGCTCTTCACAGCCTTGTTGAATACCCACTGTGCTGTACTGCTTCAGCATTAGCTTGCCTTTCACAAAGGCCACATGAGCTTGGGGTCAGCGCGGTGATTATACGTTCGTTATTATTATTGAAATATGATGCTACGATTCTTATTATTGTTGTAAATAATATTTGTATTAATTAATATATGCTTTGTTGCAATGTTATCATTGTTTTTGTGATATATTTTGTAATTAGAATGCCGTGCCGTGGTCGAAGGACATATAAAGTTGCTTTATACACCTTAACGTGGCGTGCGTTTAAAACATGGGAATTCAAATGGATTTTTTGTCGTATCGTCAAGTCTTAAAGGGTCGACAGGATCTACAGTCTTAGGGGTCTTTTGATTCCCCTGGGACTTTTGCGTCTTCTGGGTCCTCAGGAACATTTGGGAGTTTTGGGTCCTTGAGTACATTTTGGGTCCTTTTGGGTCCTTGGGGAATTTTTGGGACTTTTGGGTTCTCAGGGTCTTTTGGGTGCTTGGGGAATTTTTGGGACTTTTGGGTCCTCAGGGACTTTTGGTTCCTCAGGGACTTTTGGGACCTTTGGGTCCTTAAGGACTTTTCGGTCCTTTGGGACTTTTGGGTCCTCGGGGACTTTCAGGACTTTTGGGTCCTTGGGGTCATTAGGGGTCTTAAGGGTCTTAAAGGGTCTTCAAAGGTCGAAGGGGTCTCAGCAGTTTGAAGGGTCAAAAGGTACATTCCAATAGTGTGAAATTAATGAATAGACATACGTAACTAATAGACAAGAAGTATGCCTCACACACGTACACACGTACACACGTACACACGTACACACACACACACACACACACACACACACACACACACACACACACCTCATCCATTGATAGTAGATGAGTGAGGAAGGTAACAGGTTTATTGAGAGACTAATCATGTCAGGTGAAGCTCATTTCCAGCTCTCAGGTATGTCTGTCAATAGACAGAATATCTGATGTTTGACAGAAGAAAATCCTGAGCAGTTCCACCAACGACCTTTACCACAGTGAACGTGTCAGTTTGTTTTGTTATTTATTGGGCCATGGGTCACAGGGCTTCTTGTTTTTCCCTCCCAACGCCAGAGGGTCAACTGTCACGGTATCATCTGACCAATATCAAGAAATAACAAGAGCGAGAACTGCTTTGCCATACATGTCCCCTACTATGTGATATTTTTTAAGTCCAAAAAGGGCATAACTCTGTGAAAATTTGATGAAATGCCCTGAAACTCGAACTCCTTCTGTAACTTATCATAATAATGCCATGTAGCAAGTTTCAGTTGAATATGTTAAAGGGAATGGGGGAAAAAGTCTGAAAAACCACAGGTGGGAAGGACAGACAGAGAGGACACCTATAGCTACTGTACAGTCCCCTCCGGTGAAACCAGTAGGGGACTAGTAAGTAACTTACTTGCTCCAAAACTAACAGACATGGGATTTTATGATCAAACCTGGTTCCAACAGGAAGGAGTAACTGCCCATACTGCTCGTGTATCAATGCCACTCTTGAAGGTCTTGTTTCCACACACACTCACTTCACCATTTTGAGACGTTCCATGGCCAGCCAGAAGTCAGGCCTAAACTGGACTTGATTTCTTATTTTGTGGATATCTTAAATAGACAGTTCACCAGACGAAACCAAGGACCATTCAAGATTTACATAACATCTAACAAAAAAAATGGTGAGTGTCCGTTGACCCCAATAATTCCTGCCGACCCCAAATTTTGTTTTTTTGAGAGGGTCGACTCTCCCGGCGGCCATTTTATATCCGCTGTGCATGGCATTACTCTGTGCCATTGTGACCGCTGTGGTCTCAACAGAAAAATTCAGTGGCTGTTTAATTCAGTTAAGTGGTCAGAAAGTTTTTCATCGACATTTTAAAAACATTGCACAACCCACCTGAGACACATCGACGGTGTCTTGTTCAAAGCCGGAAAATGGACGCTGAATCGACATTCTGGATCGCTGGAGGGGAAGAGTATGGAGGGAGAGAAAGGGGGAGAGGGGGAGGAGAGAGAGGGGTGTCTGGGGAGGGGGGTGTATAATAATTGCTATGTTGCCAGATTATATGGATTAAATTTAAAGTGCATTTGCTGGGGGTGAGGGGTGGGTTAAAGTTTATTTTGAAGAGTATATACTGCATGGATGCCCCCAAAGGGTGTAATATCGGATTTTTATCAACTGGAAAGGATCTAATATGGAATATACGAAATCTTCAGGGATGATGAATGGAAGATTTCTTCAATTCCTTCATATGTTCTGTTCATCATGTTCATGATATGCTATGTTTATCACTGCTGAGACCAGGTTCACTGTTTCAAGGAACCCGAGCAGAGATACTAAATCGGTGTCATTTAATCCTCTGACTTGTGTACACAATACTGTTTTACCCCAAATTTTGTATCTCATGATGGACATGTTAAAATTCATGATGCCATATCTTTTCAACGAGATGGTGGGTGCAGGCAGTGGCGGAGGTGCAGCGGGTGCAGTTGTGGAGGTGCAACGGGTGCAGGCAGTGGTGGAGGTGCAATGGGTGCAGGCAGTGGTTGAGGTGCAACGGGTGCAGGCAGTGGTGTTGGTGCCAAAATAGAAATTGGTAGACATGAGGTATGGGAGATGGTTTTTGTGAGTGATGAGACAATTAAATATGTTGATTCTTCATTCTGCAGGAAGGATTGTAGACATAGAATTCTGTGTGGTTTTGAAGGAGTCGGAGTTAGGGACATTGAAGGAAGGGTAAACGATATTGTATCGGGTCACGGCAGGAAGAAGTTGGTTGTGGTACACCTTGGAGCGAATGATGTCGGGAAAGTTTACTCAGAGGTTTTGAAAAATTGATACAGGATATTGGGTAAGCCGCTGAAAGCAAAGGGTTGTGATGTCATGTTTTCTGGGATTCTCCCAAGATTAGGAAACAATATAGAAATTATGAGCAGAGCAATAGATGTCAACCAATGGCTGGAAGAATGGTGTAGGGAGGAAGGTTTTACATTTACGAAGTAGTGGGAATCATTTCAGGGACAAAGGGAGTGTTTCCAGAATGATGGCCGTCTGTTAAATAGAAAGGGGGCAGCAAGGTTTGCAGTGGGGATTGAGGAAGGAATTCAGGCTTTTTTATGTCAGCGGAGGGTGGGAAGCTATTAAGGAAGGAACGGATTTCCTTGTCCTTGTTAACTATCAACAAACACATACTGGAAAGATGTAGAATCTGAAATACTGTATCAGCTTCCATTTAAACACATCCAAAAAAACCCCCTACCCACCTACCCCATTCATTGAGCAGCATGTTACTGCAAACCAAACATTTTTTGGGGGGACTGGGCAAATTTAACAGGAAATAGCCAGTATTCTACTTGAAACTTCAATGAAGGTGATGCAAAACATAAATGTATACATTGAACAAGGAAAAGAGCAATCAGAGATTGCAGACCCTCACCAGGACATGTTTTGTGTAGTTTTGTGTGGTGTATTTTGTGTGATGTTTGTGTACTGGTATGTTACGTAATTAATAAGAGACATAATTAGAACTGCCACTTTGTAACTGCTGACAGTGATGACCGGTTACCAAGACATCCCGCTTCGATGCAACCCCGCCTTGATTGGACACTTGACCCTGACCCATGACGTTTATTATTATTCAATTTAATTCAGAATGGGATTAAAAGAAATTCAATTCAAATCAAATGGAAGATCAAATACTGTAAGTACGGAACTGCATTGGAGTAATCAGAAGAAACTCGAACAAACAAAAAGCAAAGATGAAGTCATCAGGAGGAACTTGGATAGGATTTGTGTTTCAGCTGCTACTCCTCTACCCTCAAACCCAGCCTTATTCAAAAAAGAACCCAGATTCAAAAATAAATAAATAATTCTGGCTGCCAGACCATGTGTCCGATCAAGTTGAAATTCAAAACATATATTGCCCATCATTACGACATCATAATTGTGAATTTTTACATCGATTGATGAAGCGGTTCAAGAGAATTAAAAAAAAAAAATTCCATTCAATCTAATATGGCTGTCAAACTATGTGACATCAATTATTTGTGAATACTCTGGTATCTCTGAGGCTTGGGGAACATGTTTGTGAAGTTTTCCCTCAATTTGTCGATCCGTTCTGCAGAAGAAGACCGTTAAAGGTTTCAGGGTAAATCCAATATGGCTGCCAAACGATGTGACCTATGATGTTAGAGTTTAGGGAATTTTGTTCCTCATGGATAGGCGGTCGTAGCTGTAAAATTTTGTCTTGATCTGTTCAGCCATTTCAGAGAAGAAGATTTCTGAAGGTTTAAAAAATATATATATGTATGGCTGTTGGACCACGTGACGAATGACATCATTAATTTATTTTCTGTTGACCAATTTATCCCACGATGACGCTCAAAAAATTTCATACTCATCAAATGCAGCATTCTACGTATACAATTATGATGTCATAACGAAGTCACCTATGACATTATACAAAAAGATCTGCTTATTCCTCATGTGAAGTACTTGCCATGTGCCAAGTTTCAATTTTTCCATTGTGCGATTTCAGAGATACAGAGGTCCAAAGTTTTCCCTTTTTTTCCAACATGGCTGCCACACCACGTGACTTATGACGTCAGAATTATCACTTAAACATTCTACATGAGTAGTCGCTCTTATGATGAAAGTTTCCTGTCAATCTGACAAGCGGTTGCAGAGAAAAACCTTATTATTCCTTATTCATGGAAAATGGTTTGGTGGCCATATTGAATTTACCCAAAAACCTTCAAACATCTTCTTCTCCAGACCGGCTAGTCAGATCAAGGGGAAACTTCATGCACATGTTATACTTGGCGAGTAGATATAAGTTTGTTAATGAATAATTGATTGGTCACATGGTTTGGCAGCCATATGGGATTGAAGGAAAAATATTAAATTATGTTTACTCTGGAACCACCGCATCATTCAATGTGAAACTTCAACATTATGATCTAGCAGACGTGTAGAATGTACGTTTTAAATTTCAACCTGATCGGTCACAAGGTCTGACAGGCAGAATTATTTAATTATTGGAATCTGAGAACTTTTAGAATTCCTTTTGTTTTTTTGCATAAGGCTCACTTGGCTGTGCCTGCATGCGTTTGAGAGTACAGGAGTAGCAATTCAATTGATACTGATGATGGCCTCAGGAAAAATGGTCAACTGTGTACATAATAAATAGATGGAACGTGGTCTGTTTCTCGGTCCATAACTTATGAATCCCGCGTCATAGAGAAACGCATGTGGCCTCATTAGAGTCAGGGGAATCCCGCTTTACCCTCTGCACCCATGGTGTCCACATTTATAACTTTGTGTTCAGGTTATTTAAACATCAATTCAATCGATACTGACTATGTATTCAGGAAAAAGGGCTAACTGCTAACGTAATACATAGATTGAATGCGGCATGTTACTCGGTCCATAACTCAATCCCACATAGTAGAGAGACATGTGGGGGGTTTCGTATTACTCAAGGGAGTTCCAGTTTACCCTGTTGACCCATGGTGACATTTCCAGCACATTTGTTACTTCATGTTCAGGTAATTTAAACGCCATTTCAAACGCGAAAAACTTTGGACCTCTGTATCTCCGAAACCGCACAACGGAAAAAATTGAAACTTGACACATGGCAAGAACTCCCCTTGGGGAAGAAGGGTGATTATTCGTGATGTCATCTGTGAAGTGGTATCCCTGTGAAAATTCGACAGGGAGAACGCTGCATCGGAAAAATTTGAAATTTATTAAGCCTCATGTACGCAACTCACCGTAGAATTCTTTTTTATTATTATGACGTCATCGGTCATGTGGTTCGGCAGCCATATTGTTTTGAATTGTTTTTTTTTTTAAATCATCTTCTCCAGAATGGCTGGACAGATTGAGGCGAAATGTTACACACATTCCCCATGACATCCTTTTACAAGTTTGATAATTTCTAATTGATAGGTCACATGGTTTGGTGGCCATATTGAATTAACCCTAAAACCTTCAAACATCTTCTCCAGAACAGCTGAACAGATGAAGGGGAAATTTCACACACATATTCTCCAAGGGTAGGAGGTATGTTTGTTAATGAATAATTGATCGGTCACATGGTTTGGCAGCCATATTGGATTGATGAAAAACATTAAATAATGTTTTCTCTGGAACCACTTATCCTATCGAAGCAAAACTTTGCATCTATCATCAACCGACATGGCTGCTACCGATAATTTCTACCGATATGGTAGAAATTATGACATTACAAGTCACATAGTTTGGTGGCCATCTTGGATAGAAAAACGCACCTTACCCGATTAACACGAAACTTCACAAGTGTCATCCCATACCCCATTAGAGTCAGAATGTAAATTTAATGATGTAATAGGTCATGTCGTTCCTCAGCCGTATTGGATTGAAAATTTCAAATTTTTAAAAATCTTTTTCTCCGAAACGGCTAAACAGATTGAGGCGAAACTTTACATGTATGTTCCTCCAGAGATGCTTGAAGAAGTTTGTTAATTTCTGATTGATAGGTCACATGGTTTGGTAGCCATATTGAATTTACCCTAAAACTCTCAAACATTTTCTCCAGAACGGTTGGTCAGATCAAGGGGAAACTTCACATACATATTCTCCAACGCAAGGGGATTCAATTTTTTTTTTTTGAATAATTGCTTTTTCACATAGTTTGGCAGCCATATTGGATTTTAGAAAAAATATTTAATAATGTTTTCTCTGGAACCACTTATCCTATCAAAGCGAAACTTTGCAAAAATCATCTAAGTCTCGTGTTGTATCGAAGCCGGACATCTTGGTACCCAGTCATCACTGCCAGCAGTTATAAATGGCAGTTGTAGTTATCATTATTATTATTATTATTATTATTATCATTAACTCCAAAAAGGCATACTCCTTGCAACGTGTTTGCCAGTCTATACCCATGACCTTTCCATTGGTCAGTGTATACCCATGACCTTTCCATTCGTTCGCAGCATCACTGGAAATCATTATGATGGTACCATATTGTTCACCTTGCAGGTGGATCGTGTTGAATAAATATGTCGTGTTGAATAAAAATAAATAGCTCAGGGAGATACAATCTGATGACAAAGGCTGGAGGGACATTCCTTCATCCAATGTTGCTTCTCAAGAGCTAAATAAAGGATCGCCAGACATTCATGTTACTAATGTAGTAATGTGAAGTCTGCCAGAGCTTGAAAGATTCCAAAGCATTAGAGATGAATGATAAAAATACATTTTGTTTGATAATTGTACAACTTGGACAAAAGGACGTGCAAACAAGGAGGTGAAGACAGTTTAAAATCTCTGTTTAAGGACCAGAAACCACAAGAGATTTGAGTATATGGAGGTACAAGTTGGAACATGCATGCTCCTCTTTCTCCATTACACCAAGTTCCTCACTTATGTTTTGTCTTTCAGTCATTGGTGAACATCAATGCGATGTTCAATTGAGGTTTGTATTTATTACAACGTTTGTGATTATTAACTTTATTTTCTGCTTTTCACAGCATCGAGAACTCAACACAGAGGAACTTGAGGGTATGTAACCATATAATATTTGTACACTTGTATAAAGGCCCATCAAAAATGACGGGTTGGAATTATTTTATTTGAAATATTCATGGAGAAGAGAAGATGTGATGTTTCGTAGCAAGAAGCGTTATATTGAAACACGACATGCACAAATGTTTCCCTATTTTCTTTATCTTCTGGGACGTTTCATTTCGATGGTATAGCCTCGTGAGCATGCCAAAGTCTGAAACCTCAGCCTAGTGTCAGGTGTGCTTATATCTTCTTTATTTATTAGACACCCTACGGCCGTAAATGAACACTCGTTTTACTCTGCACGTGTTGCACACCATGTGCAGCAAATTTCACCTCCCTATGTCTTGTATTTGTTGTTGTTTTTTTAACGGTTCTGTACACCGCCCTTAAGTCTCGGTTGCAAGTCACCGTCTACATTTCCAATTGAAGAGACGTAATTACTCTTTTATGAAAATTGTTTTTCGAGTTTTTTTTATCCTGAAAAATAGATCAAAGGAACACACAGTCGTGTTAAAACATTGGCCTTTAAATCCTTCTTAAATCGTCCTATGAAGGAGGACAGACAAATACACAAATACACATTCTGTTTTATGTTGGTAGATAAGTGTTGAACTGTATTCTCTAAAAATTGTGACTGTATTAAACAGGTTGAAGGGCAAAGCAGAATGTATTGTAAATATTGTTGTGGAAATGTGAATGGAGGTAACTCCAAATGATTTATCTTGAACTGCTTTATCAATCGACATGAAACATCACAGTTATGATCTAGCGGTCATGGGGAATACATGTTTTAAATTTCAACCTGATCGGCCGCATGGTCTGCAAGGCAGAATTATTTAATACTGGAAAATACCACCCGTCGCTTCGCTTACGGGAATACTATAATAGTGGGAGGGAGAAAAGAGGGGGAGGGGAAAGAGAGAGAGTGGTGAGAGAGAGGAGAGAGGGAGTGGGGAGGGTGGGGATCGAGGAGGGTGGGGAAGGGAAGACATTGTGAGGTGAGAAGAAGGGAAGGCAGACATGCGGTGGAGTGCTAATTACGCCCGGACACGTTCAGAGACAAACACTACCCCGACACATCTGGAGCCAAGCTGGCGCCGGAGACAAACACCGCTTGGACACATCCGGAGACAAACCACATCCAGATATAACCACCATCCAGATATGGTGAGAGAGAGAGAGAGGGGGAGAGGGAGAGAAGAGGAGAGGGAGAGGAGAGGGGATGTGAATATGGAGAGACAGACAGAGACAGACAGAGACAGACAGAGAGAGACATAAAAAGAAGAGAGAAAAAAAGAAGACTTTTGTCTACTTTTCTTTTGAAGGTTTTACTTTTACAATTGAATAAAAGTTAAGTGACATAATTACTTGCCAAATTATAATCAGGAGACATGCCAGCTAGAGATGCTGTATAATCATAAAACCTAAGTAGTATAGGAAAGGGTGATTCTGGCACACCTTGTGCTAGGAGAGCTCCAGAGCTCTGGGAATGCTCCCAGACCCTTACCTTTCGAGATCAATACAGATGTCTTGAGGCAAAAGAGGTCTGACTTGCACCATCAAGATTTTCATTTTAACATTGGTAGACTTATATGTGTGCTGTACCGTCCCACCTCATGTTTATATGTGTGCTGTACTGTCCACCAAACAGTGATGATTCCATATACACCTCACTATCCGAAAACATGCACCAACTTCTATCCTCTCATTCGAACACTCTCTTCCTCATATGTGGTGACTTCAATTGTCATCATGCCAGTT
>CM068967.1:84222829-84238926 GCA_035128595.1 Eptatretus atami
ACCCAAGTTTAAAGGATGTACGGATGACATCTACAAGTACTTTACCGACAGCTCTTAACGACCTGGTGCCTCTTTAACAGATTTCCAGAAACAATTGGATGTGTCGCGAAGATGCCAAACATTTTGATACCAGCTGAAATGAAGTTTTGTAAAAAGCAATGGCTTTTGGGAACATTGGGAAAGAGTGGGTCGTAGCCACAACGAATATGAGACAAGCGGATTGCTCGCTACGGCCTTGAGTTGTCCTAATTGGAGTCAAAAAATATTGCACGTCTCACCTTCCTTGTTCTACCAGAGTCTGTTGAATGCTTGGCAAGCAGTAGAATGGTGAAGACCGCCAGGGATTGATATGACATCCAAAATGTTTGTGGGAGAACCTCTATTCCTCAACCCACTCTTTCCCAATGTCCCAAAAGCCATTGCTTTTTACAAAACTTCATTTCAGCTTGCGTATCAAAAATGTTTGGCATCTTCGCGACACATCCAATTGTTTCTTGGAAATTTTAAAGAGGCACCAGGTCGTTAAGAGCTGTCGGTAAAGTACTTGATAGCATGTCATCGATACATCTTTAAACTTGGGTTGCAGTGGAGTACGGAGGTGCAATGGACACCCCATAATCCTTCACTTCCGAGCTTACTTGTCCAACATTCGCTTGGGGTTTACTCCATCTCCAGTCGAGTATGCCTTCCTGTTTATTTAGTAATCTGACAGTAATATCGAATTTATCGTTTTTGTCTTTCTGTTATTATTATAAATACCTGCTGCAGTAGGAGTACTTGAGTGGGAAAACGCTTTTTGCGATGCCACCCCTTCTGAACCTGCATGGGAATCGATGTATTGCACACCAATAACAAAATAGATTCAGTGACTTGCAATGGAGACTTGCTCACTGGTCACTGCCAACAGACACCTTTGTCAACCGAATTGATGTTGCTGTTGAGTGCTTGTTGTCCCTTTTGTAACATCCACTGAGATTTGTTCCATGATATATTGATTTGTGTACGATTGTGCCCCCTTTTTACTCTTTATTGAACAATATATTCATCGGCGGTAAATGTCCCTTTTCACTCCGATTGTTTATTTTGGCCTCAGAGTCAATTCCGGTACTGAAAAGTTGTTAATGTTTTGAAACTATGTTCTATCGGAGGCAAAAATTAGCGATCTACCTGTCGGAAAAGCCAAAGTCAAAAGGCAACCTTTTTGAGCAAATTAATGTGATTTTGCATTTCCAATCCCTGTTTCAACTCGTTTGAAACTAGAATTTTTAATTATTACTTAATGATACAGGAATAATGAAAATATTTATACCTTTGTTTGAAAACTGGTGTGTTGGTAAGATGGCAGGTAATGAAAATGATTAGAAATCTACGTGTAGTGTTTTTGTCTTCTGTCTCTCTCTTTTTCATCCCCCCCCCCTCCCCTTAATATTCCATTAGTGAAGCAATGGTAGTATTTGCTAATTAGTTGTTGCGGAAATGGCCTTCATGTGTTATTAAAATAGGATTGCCAAGATTTCCCCCTTAAATGCAGTTTAGTCAGGTTTGTTCGCGTAATTTGGACATTACATGTGTGTCGGGAGGTGTAGCCGCTGTCCAGTGTTGCGTTACAGTGGTGGTTGCGACGAGAGGGCCGCCTTGCTTATTTTTTCCTTTCCCCTCCCGAACTAGGCCCGCGCCCAGCGCTCTCAGAGGAGTGCTCGGTCGGCGAGACTGTTCGGCAGCTGATTGGTGGAGGGCAGCTGCAATCTCCGAGCGATTAGACCAATCACAGCGCGTCCCGGGGAGTGTCGAGAGAGTGAGCCGCCGGGAAGGGCAGAGAGAAATAAGCCAGAATAGCGGAGTCATGATCTGCCTGTATAAGGACGGCCTGTGTCAGTCGGGCGATGGCGGCAGTAAGAGGAACTGCATGAGGGTTTTGCGATCAGCTTTCTTGAAAAGGCCGCCCCCGAAAGCAGAGGAATTTTGATGAGGTCAGCTGCCTTCTGCTGGATGAAGAGGCCTGTGGAGTCGCAGTCTGGGATCGCTTCGTGAGATGATGCGAGCCCCAGAAGGCTAGGAGGAACTTTTGCATAGGGAGAGGTGGGGGGGGGAGGGGTGGGGGGGGGGGGGTCGGCATCGACTTTTATGAGGAGGTCATCGACAGGGTCATCGGGAGTCCAGTTGACGGAGCCTCTGACTGTCCCTACTTAATCAACGGCTCGGACACGTCTTGAAATCCCGTCAATCTGCCTCGGGGCCCAACCACCCTTGATTTGGCCTAGTCTGTGAGCAGGCAGGCCTGATTGTATTGCTGGACCTTGTGAAAAGCCAGCTGGAGCACACCATGATCTTTTCGCTGCTTGTGCCGTCGACCTTACGCGGGCTGAACGCGCCGAGAACTGCGCTGTGCAAGCGTTGCCGGGAGAAGGAGTACGAGCGCCATTTTGCCACGCTGCAATGCTCGAGCTGGGTGCTCGAATCCGTGACATCGGCTTGTTCACGAGCCGCATTCGTGCCTTTGACACTTTCCCCTCGTCCATGAGGGCATCACCAAGTACTGGTTTCTTGTCTGCATGTCTTGTTCTGCATGTGTCTAAGGTTATCGCGCTAGGGTCCTTCGAAACCCGTAATTTCCTAAGCTCCCTAGTTAACGAGCGGGTTATAGATTAATCATATACATTGTCGTGAATGCCTTTGTTGTTGTGTTCCCGATGGTTCGGCCCAATTAAACTGGCTGATTCGTATGAAAGTTGCCGCTTGAGTTTATTCGTTGCCGCGCTGAGGAAATTCGCTCGATTTGTATTTTTAAACCAAATGGTTACGGACTGGCAGACTCGCCGGTCTCTGACAACCCAGTCTGTAACCGGGGTTTTTCCCAACTGGCAAGGCACAGCGTGTAGTTTGGTATCGTGATCTGAGGCGCGTAACCCGAGACCTGTGCTGAGCCAGCCGGCGTGTATAACCCTGGAGACGGCGGTGCTTGTAATGACGCCGAATCTTCAAACATTGCTGTCAAGAGTCGGATGAGAATTCCCTCGTCGCCGATCCTTTTACAATATGAAATATATTGCCATGCATCCTTTGCATTGAATGGCATTGCTGTGGATGCTGTGAGCTCGATGCTGAGTGATTATCCTGGTGAAAGTGCACGTGGATTCTAATACCATGTATGCTGTGCACTCAAAGAGTCCATTACAATGTGTGCAGTGTAGCTCACGGTTTTCATGAATTGATGTTCTGTGACTTCCAGAAGCTCCTTTCAGTGCATGTAGCCCATCGCTCCGCATGCAGTTTCCCAGCACCGCACAGCTGATTGAAACCTTTTCGAGCAAACTCATTGAATCGCTGCTTTCAGTTTGTTTATCGCAAGAAAGGATACACATGCCAATTGCCGACAAAAAACAACACAAAATAAAGTGTAATTTGCTAATCAAGTCATACTATATTACTTGTGGACTGTTGGGGTGGACACGTGGTCAATTCTTCACCAGGACAATGATCCATTCATAATAATTATATTAGTATAGAACACAGCGCTTTGTCGATGGATTAGAAGTGGCGAGATTGATATAAGAGATAGAGCTAGAGATAGAGAGATGACTTTTAAATATTTTATTGTAAAAACAGTAGAAAAAATTAAAACAGTTTGCAAAAAGACAAGTTACATATTCAAATCAGAACAGTTACATCCTGTATCAAAAAGTGATCAATTCTGTATCAACAATCCATTTTGCACAGTGCAAAATGCATATTTGAATTGCCCATATATTTTCAAAAATCAGCATTTATTCCATATATGAATAAAGCAAATTGTTTGAAAAAAGGGGGAACACAAGTCCTTAAACAAGCACGGATGTTATCTGCACATACTAAAGGATTTTCAATTTCCTTGTACGTAAAATTGACTTATTGCTCTGGCCATGCGAGGTCGGGAAGTTTTCTAAGGAATAAAGCACTGATAATAGGCTTCCAGTTAGGTTAGAAGGGGTATTCTGGAAGCAGACAACGTACACTTCCTTAACTGCCAATCCGAAGAATGTCGAATTGCTTTGACGCAGACCTGTATAATTTGGAACGATTTCCGGAAACCGCTGTTGAGTGATTCCAAAATTAGTTTTCAGATGGCTCAGGAAAGCTGTTGGGGGGCAAATACCCTGAGACGTCGCCATAATAAGAGGGGAGTTTATTCAGATCTGCTATTGCCCAATATTTCTTCGCATCTTGCTCGGATGTTATCAACTGTGAGTCGGACGATGGTTTTTCTTGTTCACGCCGAATGATTTCCGGAGTTGCTCCAGGAGTTTTTACTCATTAGTATATATCCGGGGTACTTTATCTCCGCAGCTTCTTCCTTGCCGGGCTCTCGGGCTAAGAGTGGCGTCTATCCAGAACTGAAAGTGGTGATTCGGATTGAACGAGCCAGTTTGACATTTGCCCTCCTAGTAGTATAAACGTGCTTATATCAAAGATGGTTCTTATCAACTTCGGACCTTTCCGCACTCGGCACAGGTCAGCTCTGAAGTATCGGTCGTTAACCGACATCTCACGCGACAGTCCAAACAAATGTTATATTCCCTCTGACGGTCCGATGGAATGCTTGACGGTCTTAGCGACACCAATCACCTATGCGTGCTGGTTGTATTGGTCGGAGCGGGGGGGGAGGGGTGCCCTTTCAGTTGGTGGTGGTCGTGAGTCCCAACTCTCCCTGAACCGCCGGACAAGGTAGTCGATGTTTCCCAAGAAAGTTTTCAAGGAATCATTGGATTAGAACTCATCCTGAATGACGAGCATCCTCTTTCTCTGGTAGTGACTTGGGATGGAGGATGACTGGTGCGAAGGTATTAACCTCTGATGGATGACTTCGAGCTCCTCTTTTGCTTTTGCGAAAGCAAAGCGCTGGGCTTAGCTGTTCTCCAGTTTGTTTAGCGTCGTATTAATCGGGCCGCAAGCTTGAATTTCCGAGCAATGTAAACGCCTTGTGTCTTCCATTGCTGCTGCGATATCTTACCAAATCGGATAGTTAATTGGATGTTTTCGGTAGTACAAGTCAGACCTCTATTGTCGCAAGACACCTGGGCATATGAAGGAGTCTTTTTGGGTTTTTTTTGGTATATTGTGCGAGGCTCATGATGAGAGCTAACACACAACACACAGCAAAGGGGCATGAGACAAGAGGGGCGGGAGAGGAAGGACAAAACGTGGGGACCAGGACTCATAGGAGATCTGTGGAAGGGTAGAGCGGATGGGAGTGAGGAACATGGGTAAATAAGATGGACATTACAGGGAGTTCGATGAAGAAAAACAGGGATTTTGAAGGAGGTGCGTTCGGGGTGATTAACGGGGGGATCATACTGATGATCCTATAATGCCTTGGTTCCACAGCATGAAGCTGAGAAATGTGAGCAGGCAGAAGCACCAGCCCAGAGGGAGAGAAGTACTCCATCACGCTGTGGACGAAAGTTTGTGTGCGGTCAGAGCTCAGGTGGGCGAGGAAGGACTTTGCATGACGGATGATTCCAGTCGGACTGACTTTGGAGGCCAGGTAGAAATGTTCGCTTTCCAGAAAGATCATTGGCAGATCGTGGACCCAGAAGCCTTGAATTAGATAAGGATTCTCCCGAGGCATTGTTGAGAAAGTAGATGGGCAGGTTTTTATAAATGATTCTTTCGGATCATACAAAAGTAGAGGGGTGTGAGATTTGTCAGAATTGAAAAGGAACATGTTCCACGTGATGGACCGATTGTATTTTACCCAGATCTTGCCAGGTGAGCGAAGAAGCTTGCTGCTTGCCGGTCTGAGGGATGACGAGAATGGCACGGCAGAGTGAGTTGCAGCGATAAGGATTCAAATCGAGCGGAAAAAGCGATAAGAATGAAACAAAAAGAAAGAGCAGACGACCTATAGGAACTCTGACCCCACGAGAGATCAGATGAGCGAACTCTTGATCGGCACCATTGACTGCAAACAGGGCCGGCCAGCCATGGTAGGATCAGCCGCATGACGATGTTCGCTGACGAGGCCGATTAGGATACTCGCAGCCGTGATGACACATGAGCGATGAGCCACTCCTTTAGGGCCATGGTTGTTACAGCAACAGAGATGAGTGAAAGTCCTCCGCATCCATGGTGGAGATTGCCTTGAACACACATAGAGAAACGTGAAATTTGAGAACAAGAGGACACAAAACGGCGGGCACAGACCGAGCAAAAAGCAAAAAAAAAAAAATGGGCACAGAAAAAAGATGAGAAAAAAAAAAAAGAAAGGATCGAAAAAAAAAAAAATTCATGACAAAAAAAGCATTGAGAAAATACCCCACATTTGAAAGAGAAGACAGCATAAAATCAAAGGGTTGGAGTGACGTAAGGTCTAGAAACAAAAATTGAAATTGATAAAGCGAGAATACAGCCAGTTGAAAGAGAAAGGTAAGGAAAATTTAAATGTCATGACAGATATAAATGAGATTACACAATAAACCTTAAATGAAATGAATTGGAAGAGAAGGGTAGATTAAGAAAAATGCATAGTACGTAATGCAAGGATACTGTTATTAATACACACTATTTTAAATGCAGAAGACAAGATATAAGATTTAGCTAGAATATATCAAAAAGCAAGATGGGCAAGATGACCTTGAAGCAAAAAATGAAAAAAAAAAAGAGGAAAAAAAAAAACAAGAGCTGAACAGAACAAAAGAGAAGAAAAAAAAAAAAAAAAAAAAAAAAGGTGAAAGCAAGAGATAGAAGGAGAGCATTGTATATTATAGAGAACAGATAGAGCTGATGACCAGTCAATGGAACAAAGGTATGCAGAATTGAGTATGAAAGGAATTAATGACAGCAAGCTTCAACACATTTGTCAGAAGAAAAAGGACAACAGAAGATCCAAGACGACAGTTGAAAGGTGGATATGAAAAAAAAGGTAAAAAGAGTATAGAGAATACAGAAGCGATGAGTTCAGATACAAGATTTAACATTGCAACAAACGAAGTTTATAAGGCCTTCAAGCCTTTTCCACGCTGCGAAGGATATCAAGAGAATGCAGCATTTGAGGTAAAGGAGGGATGAGGGGGAACATACACCAGAAAACAGATATTGAATATAGACACCACCAGGATTTGGAGGAGGGCATGAGAGGTTATGAAGAGGTTCAGATATTGAGCTATAGAGATGTTGTTTTATGGCCATCATCCAGATAGATACCACTTGTTCATTGATCTTTGTGCAAGAACTGAAGTCACCCCAGTTGGAGAATTGCTTTCCATGCAGGCAAGCAAGTTGTTCAGGCACTGCTTTCGCCACAAGATTCAGTAACCAAATGTGCGACGAGGAGAAGAGGAGGACACTGAAGACAGGAAGGGATAAAATCTGTGGCATAGGGAGAGCAAGTTTCTTTGAAAGAATTCCCAGTGATTGAGGTGATGTTGGAGAAATTAGCGATAGGAGACCAAGTCGAAAGTTTGATGGCCTGATTGGAGACCCTGCCAGTCAGCCTGAGTGAAATGCCAAGACTCGAGGCACTGAATGGTTCTCAATAAGCAGAGAGTGTACTTTTGACAAGTACGTGGTCATAAGAACCGATTGGACAGAGGAAGAACAGCAGATATTTTCAGGGAATTGTTCAAAATCGATCCAAGAAGAGATGAGTATCAGGTTGGCTGAGATCAGGCGTCGGGAAATGACGGATTGAGTCAGTCCCAATGAGTCACGAATTCTTTGCTGAAGTGCCATGGCAGGAGAGAGTTACCCACACCCAGCCAACGCTGGATTGATGACAATTGAATCACCACATGATGAGGAAGAGATGTGTTGACTGAGAGGATAGGAAGTTGGTGCTGTTTGGGATAGTGAGGTGTATATGGAATCATCACTGTATTGGTGGCAGTACAGCACACTTATAAACATGAGGTGGGACGGTACAGCAACACTATATGTCTACCAATGTTAAAATGAAAATCTTGATGGTGCAAGTCAGACCTCTTTTGCCTCAAGACATCTGATTGATCTCGGAAGGTAGGTGGAGCATTCCAGAGCTCTGGAGCTTCCTAGCACAAGTGTGCCAAGAATCACCCTTTCCCTATACTACTAGGTTTATAGATTATACAGCATCTCTAGCTGCATGTCTCTGATTATATTTGGCAAGTATTATGTCACTTAACTTTATTCAATTTGTTAAAGTAAAACTTCAAAAGAAAAGTAGACAAAAGTCTTCTTTTTTCTTCTTCCTTTTTATGTCTCTCTCTGTCTTGTCTCTGTCTGTCTCTGTCTGTCTCTCCTCTTCTCACACTCTCCCTCTCCCTCTCACCTCTCCCTCTTCCTCTCCCTCTCCCCTCCCTCTCTCTCTCTCTCTCACCATATCTGGATGGTGGTTATATCTGGATGTTGGTTTGTCTCCGGATGTGTCCAGCGAGTTTGTCTCGGCGTTTCCTAGTTGGCTCCAGATGTGTCGGGGTGTAGTGTTTGTCTCTGACGTGGTCGCGGGCGGGTAAATTAGCACTTCCACCGCATGTTGCCTTCCCTTTCTTCTCACCTCACAATGTCTTCTTCCCCCACCCTTCCTCGATCCCACCCTCCCCACTCCCCCTCTCTCCTCTTTCTCACCACTCTCTCTCTTCCTCCCCCCCTTCTTTTCTCCCTCCCCCTTTTAGTATTCCCGTAAGCGAGCGACGGGTGGTATTTTTCCAGTATTAAATTAATGCTGCTTGCGACCATGCGGCGATCAGGTTTAAATTTAAAAATTATTCCCCATGACCGCTGATCAAACTTGTGATGTTTCATGCGATTGATAAAGCAGTCAGATTAAATCATTTGGAGTTACCCCTTCCATTTCCACAACAAAATTTACATACATTCTGCTTTGCCTTCAACCTGTTTAATACAGTCACAAATTTTTTAGAGAATACAGTTTCAACACTTTCTACCAACATAAAACAGAATGTTTATTTGTTGTATTGTCTGTCCCTTCATAGGACGATTTAAGAAGGATTAAAGGCCAATGTGTTTACACGACTGATGTGTCCGTTGATCTATTTTCAGGATAAAAAAACTCAAATAACAATTTTTCATAAAAGTTAGATTACGTACTCTTCATTGGAAATGTAGCGGTGACTGCAACGGAGACTTAAGGGCGGTGTACAGAACCGTAAAAACAACAACAAATACAAGACATAGGGAGGCTGAAATTTGCTTTGCACATGGGTGCAACACGTGCAGAGTTAAACGATGTTCATTTACGGCCGTAGGGTGTCTAATAATAAAGAAGATATAAGCACCATCTGACACTAGGGCTGAGGTTCAGATTTTGGCATGCTCACGAGGCTTATACCATCGAAATGAAACGTCCCAGAAGATAAAGAAAATAGGGGAACATTTGTGATTGTCGTGTTTCAATATAACGCTTCTTGCTACGAACATCACAGTCTTCCAGATTCAATAATATAACCCGTCATATGGCCTTTATATTTTATATTTTTATATTATTATATTTATTTTAAATTTATAAAATTTAATTCCTATTTACTTTATATTTATAAATTTTAATTTTTTAAAAATATATTTTTTATTTTTTAATATTTTTTTTATTAATATTAAATTAATTTAATTATTTTTAATTTTATTTTTTATTTATATTTATTTTTATTTATTTTTATTTTTTTGAGGTTCTATTTATATACTTTATATATTTTTATTATTTTTAAGTAATTACCTTTTAATATATTATTAATGTGTACAATATGGTTTACCCTCAAGTTCCTTCTTCGTGTGAGTTTCTCGATGCTGTGAAAGCAGAAATAAGTTAATAATCACAAACGTTGTAATAAATACAACCTCAATTGAACATCGATTGATGTTCACCAATGACTGAAAGAAAACATAAGTGAGGAACTTGGTTGTAACTGAGAGAAAGGAAGCATGCATGTTCCAACTTTACCTCCATATACTCAAAATCTCTTGTGGTTTCTGGATCCTTAAACAGAGATTTTAAACTGTCTTCACCTCCTTGTTTGCACGTCTTTTGTCCAAGTTGTACAATTATCAAACAAATGTTATTTTTATTCAGTTCATCTCTAATGCTTTGGAATCTTTTCAAGCTCTGGCAGAACTTCACATTACTACATTAGTAACAATTGAATGTCTGGCGCATCCTTTTATTTAGCCTTGGAGAAGCAACATTTGGATAGGAATGTCCCCTCCAGCACTTTGCTCATCAGATTGTATCTCCCTGAACTGATTTATTTTATTCAACCGACATATTTATTTCAACACGATCCACCTGCAAGTGAACAATATGGTACCATCATAATGATTTCAGTGATGCTGCGGAACGAATGAAAGGTCATGGGTTTTACACTGACCAATGGAAAGGTTTCATGGGTATAGACTGCCAAAAACGTTGCCAAGGAGTATGCCTTTTTGGAGTTAATGATTATAATAATAATAATAATTAATAATGATAACTACAACTGTCCATTTATAACTGCTGGCCAGTGATACTGTTACCAAGATGGTCGCTTCCGATACAACACGAGACTTAGATGATTTTTCAAAGTTTGCTTTGATAGGATAGAGTGGTTTCCAGAGAAAACATTATTAAATATTTTTTCTAAAATCCAATATGGCTGCAAACTTTGTGAAAAAAGCATTATTCAAAAAAAAAAAAATGATCCCCTTGCGTTGGGAATGAGAATATGTATGTGAAGTTTCCCCTTTGATCTGACCAACCGTTCTGAGAAAAATGTTTTGAGAGTTTTAGGTAAATTAACAATATGGATACCAAAACCATTGTGACCATATCAAAATCAGAAATTAACAAACTTCTCCAAGCTCTCTGGAGGAAACATACATAGTAAAGTTTCGCCTCAATCTCGTTTAGCCGTTTTCGTGAGAAAAAATTTTTAAAAATTTGTAAACTTTTCAATCCAATAGCGCTGAGGAACACATGACCCTATTACATCATTAAATTTAACATTCTGACTCTAATGGGTGTATGGATGACACTGTGAGTTCGTGTTAATCGGTAAGGTGCGTTTTCTATCCAAGATGGCCACCAACTATGTGACTTGTAATGTTCAATTTCTACCATATCGTGTTAGAAATTATCGTTGTAGCAGCCATGTCGGTGATGAAGATGCAGTTTTGCTTCGTATAGATAAGTGGATTCCAGAGAAAACATTATTTAATGTTTTCATCAATCAATATGGCTGCCAAACCATGTGACCGATCAATTATTCATTAACAACATACTCCTACCTTGGAGAATATGTCTGTGAATTTCCCCTTCTCTGTTCAGCTGTTCTGGAGAAGATGTTTGAAGGTTTTAGGGTATTCAATATTGGCCACCAAACCATGTGCCTATCAATTAGAAATTATCAAACTTGTAAAAGGATGTCCGATGGGAATGTGTGTAACATTTCGCCTCAATCTGTCAGCCATTCTGGAAGAAGTGATTAAAAAAAAAAACAATTCAAAACAATATGGCTGCCACCACTAATACGATGACGTCATAATAATAAAAAAGAATTCTAACGGTGAGTGCGTACATGAGGCTTAATAAATTTCAAAATTTTTCCGAGCAGCGTTCTCCCTGTCGAATTTTCACAGGGATACCACTTCACAGATGACATTCAACGAACTAATCACTCCTTCTTTCCCCAAGGGGGAGTTTTCTTGCCATGTGTCAAGTTTCAATTTTTTCCGTTTGTGCGGTTTGCGGGAAGATACAGAGGTCCAAAGTTTTTCTGCGTTTTGAAATGGCTTCTAAATTACCTGAACATGAAGTAACAAATTGTGCTTGGAAATGTCACCATTGCGTCAACAGGGGTAAACTGTGAACTTTTCCTTGCAGTAATACAAACCCCCCACATGTCTCTCTACTATGTGTGGATTGAGTTTATGGACCGAGTAACGATGCCGCATTCCAATCTATGTATTACGTTAGCAGTTTAGCCCTTTTTCCTGCAATACATAGTCGTATCGATTGAATGCATGTTTAAATAACTGACCACAAAGTTATAAATGTGGGACACCATGGGTGCCAGAGGTAAAGCGGATTCCCCTGACATCTAATGAGCCACATGGTTCTCTATGACGCGGGATTCATAAGTTATGGACCAGAAGAAACAGACCACGTTCCATCTATTTATTATGTCACAGTTGGACCATTTTTCCTGATGGCCATCATCAGTATCAATGTGAATTGCTACTCCTGTACTCTCAAACGCATGCAGGCACAGCAAGTGAGCCTTATGCCAAAAAAACAAAAGGAATTCTAAAAGCTCAGGATTCCAATAATTAAATTAATCTGCTTCAGACCTTCGTGACCGATCAGGTGAAAATTTAAACGTACATTCTACACGTCGCTAGATATAATGTTTAAGTTTCAACATTGAATGATGCGGTGGTTCCAGAGTAAACAAATTTAATATTTTTCCTTCAATCCCATATGGCTGCCAAACCATGTGACCAATCAACTTATCATTAACAAACTTATATCTATCGCCAAGTTATAACATGTGCAGTGAAGTTTCCCCTTGATCTGACTAGACGCGTTGGAGAAGAGATGTTTGAAGGTTTTTGGGTAAATCAATATGGCCAACAAACCACTTTCTCATGAATAAGGAATTTAATAAGTTTTTCTCTGCAACCGCCTTGTCAGATTGACAGGAAACTTTCATCATAAGAGCGATACTCATGTAGAATGTTTAAGTGATAATTCTGACGTCATAAGTCACGTGGTGTGGCCAGCCATTTTGGAAAAAAGGGAAAACTTGGACCTCTGTATCTCTGAAAATCGCACAGATGGAAAAAATTGAAACTTGGCACATGGCAAGTACTTGCACATGAGGAGATAAGCAGATCTTTTTGTAATAATGTCATAGGTTGACTTCGTTTAGACATCATAATTGTATACGTAGAATGCTGCATTTGATGAGTATTGAAATTTTTTGGCGTTCATCGTGGGATAAATTGGTCAACAGAAAAATAAATTAATGATGTCATTCGTCACGTGAGTCCAACAGCCATACATATATTATATTTTTAAACCTTCAGAAATCTTTTTGTGAAATGTGAACAGATCAACACAAAATTTACAGCTACGACGCCTATCCATGAGGACAAAATTACCCTAACTCTAACATCATAGGTCACATCGTTTGCAGCCATATTGGATTTACCTGAAACCTTTACGGTTCTTCTTCTGCAAACGATGCGACAAATTGAGGGAAAACTTCACAAAACATTGTTCCCCAAGCCTCAGAGGATACCAGAGTATTCCACAAATAATTGATGTCACATAGTTCTGACAGCCATATTAGATTGAATGGAATTTTTTTTTTAATTCTCTTGAACCGCTTCATCAATCGATGTAAAATTCACAATTATGATTGTCGTAATGATGGGCAATATATGTTGAATTTCAACTTGATCGGACACATGATCTGGCAGCCAGAATATTTATTTTTTTTGAATCTGCGGTTCTTTTTTGAATAAGGCTGGTTTGCAGGGTAGAGGAGTAGCAGCTTGAAACACAAATCCTATCCAAGTTCCTCCTGATACTCATCTTTGCTTTTTGTTTGTTCGAGTTTTCTTCTGATTACTTCCGATGCGTTCCGTAACTTACAGTATTGATTTCCATTTGATTTGAATTGAATTTCTTTAATCCCATCTGAAATTAAATTGAATAATACATAAACGATCATGGGTCGGGTCAAGTGTCCAATTCAAGGACGGGGTTGCATCGAAGCGGGATGTCTTGGTAATCCGGGTCATCACTGTCAGCAGTAAAGTGGCAGTTCTAATTATGTTCTCTGTATTAATTACGTAACATACCGTACACAAACATCACACAAAATACAACCACACAAAACTACACAAACATTCCTGCGGCGTGAGGTCTGCAACTCTGAATGCTCTTTTCCTTGTTACAATGTGTATACAATTTATGTTTTGCATCACCTTCATGAAGTTTCAAGTAGAATACTGGCATTATTCCTGTTAAATTTGCCCAGTTCCCCCAAAAATGGTTTGGTTTGCAGGTAACATGCTGCTCAATGAATGGGGTAGGTGAGGTAGGGGGTTTTTTTGGATGTGTTTAAATGAGAGCTGATACAGTATTCAGATTCTACATCTTTTCCAGTATGTGTTGTTGAGTTAACAGGACAAGGAATCGTTCCTTCCTTAATAGCTTCCCACCTCCGCTGACATAAAAAAGCCTGTGAATATCCTTCCTCAACCCCACTGCAAACCTTGCTGCCCCCTTTCTAGTTAACGACGGCCATCATTCTGGAAACACTCCCTTTGTCCCTGAAATGATTCCCACTACTTCGTAAATGTAAAACCTTCCTCCCTACCACCATTCTCCAGCCATTGGTTGACATCTATGCTTCTTGCCTCATAATTTTCTATATTGTTTCCTTAATCTGTGGAGAATTCCCAGAAAACATGACATCACCCGCTTTGCTTCAGCGGCTTACCCAATTCCTGTATCAATTTTCAAAACCTCTGAGTAACTTTCCGACTATTCGCTCCCAAGGTGTACCACAACCAACTTTCTTCCTGCCGTGACCGATACCAATATCGTTTACCCTTTCCTGTCAATGTCCCTAACTCCGACTCCTTCAAAACCACACAGAATTCTATGTCTACATCCTTCCTGCAGAAATGAAAGAATCAACATATTTAATTGTCTCATCACTCACAAAAACCATTCTCCCATTACCTCATGTCTACAATTCTATTTGGCACCAAACACCACTGCCTGCACCCGTTGCACCTTCAACCCACTGCCTGCACCCATTGACCTCCACCACTGCCTGCACCCCGTTGCACCTCCACAACTGCCACCCGCTGCACCTCCGCCACTGCGCTGCACCCACCATCTCTTGAAAAGATATTGGCCATCATGAAATTTTAACATGTCCATCATGAGATACAAAATTTGGGCGTAAAACAGTATTAGTGTACACAAGTCAGGGATTAAATGACACCGATTTAGGTATCTCTGCTCGGGTTCCTTGGAAACAGTGGAACCTGGTACTCATCAGTGATAAACAATAGCATATCATGAACATGATGAACAGAACATATCGAAGGGAATTGAAGAAATCTTCCGATTTCTCATCCCTGAAGATTTCGTATATTCCATATTAGATCTGTTCCAGTGATAAAAATCCGATATTACACCCTTTGGGGGCATCATGCCAGTATTATACTCTTCAAATAAACTTTAACCCACCCTCACCCCCAGCAAATGGCACTTTTAAATTTAATCCATATATCTGGCAACATAGCAATTATTATAACACCCCCTCCCAGACACCCCTCTCTCTCCATCCCCCTCTCCCCTTCTCTCCCTCCATACTCTTCCCTCCAGCGATCCAGATGTCGAGTTCAGCGTCCACTTTTCCGGCTTTGAACAAGGACCCCGCGATGTGTCTCAGGTGGGTGTTGCAATTGTTTTAAAATGTCGATGAAAAACTTGTGCTGACCACTTAACTGAATTAAACAGCCACTGAATTATTTCTGTTTGAGACCACAGCGGTCACAATGGCACAGAGTATGCCATGCACAGCGGATATAAAATGGCCGCGGAGAGGTCGACCTCTCAAAAAACACAAATTTGGGGTCGCAGGAATTATGGGGTCAACGGACACTCACCATTTTTTTGTTAGATGTTAGTAAATCCTTGAATGGTCCTTGCGTTCTTCTGTGAACATGTCTATTTAAGATATCCACAAAATAAGAAATCATGTCCAGTTTAGGCCTGACTATCTGGCTGGGCCATGGAACGTCTCAAAATGTGAAGTGGAGTGAGTGTTGGAAACAAGACCTTCAAGAGTGTCATGATTACACGAGCGGAGTTATGGCAGTTACTCCTTCCTGTTGGAACCAGGTTGATCATAAAAATCCCATGTCTTTAGTTTGGAGCAGTAGTTACTTACTAGTTCCCCTACGGTATTCACCGGAGGGGACTGTACAGTAGCTATAGGTTCCTCTCTGTTGTCTTCCACTGTGTTTTTTCAGACTTTTCCCCCATTCCCTTTAACTATATTCAACTTGAAACTTGCTACATGGCATTATTATTGATAAGCTACAGAAGGAGTTCGAGTTTCAGATCTCTC
>CM068967.1:84238951-84255542 GCA_035128595.1 Eptatretus atami
GGGCGCCAGGGCAGTTTTTCCACATTGATCGCTCGTTGTATCGACTTCAGCCGAAATGCCATCAGACGACACTTTACATCAATGAGCCCTTGGCCACCATCAGACAAGGGGCGACAGAGTAAACCTGACCGCAACCAATGATAACCATTCCAGAAAAAATAACCAGTATCTGTTGAATTTCTTTAAGCAAACTGTCTAGTGGCTGTAAACAGATGAATTTGTGCCACAAGACAGAGGTAGCTAAAGTATTAATAATTAGTATTATTAACTGGGAAAGGAGTGGTAGATCACGTACCAAATGTCTCAAACAAATGGAAAAGGTTTCTTCCGCAAATGTCTTCGAGAGGTCGTATTATACTAATTATTAATACTTTAGCTACCTCGTGTCTTGTGGCACAAATTCATCTGTTTACAGCCACTAACCAGTTTGCTTAAAGAAAATTCAACCAGATACTGGTTTATTTTTGTCTGGATGTTATTCATTGGTTGCGGTCAGTTTACTCGTTTCGCCCTTGTCTTGATGGTTGGCCAAGGCGCATGATTGTAAGGTGTCGTCTGATTGGCCATTTCAGGCTGAAGTCGAAAACAGCGGATTCAACTGTGAAAAAACTGCCCTGGCGCCCCAGTAGCCACAACGAATATGAGACAAGCTGGATTGCTCGCTACGGCCTTGAGTTGTCCTAATTGGAGTCAAAAAATATTGCACGTCCTCACCTTCCTTGTTCTACCAGGTCTGTTGAATGCTTGGCAAGCAGATAATGGTGACCGCCAGGGTATTGGATATGACATCAAAATGTTTGTGGGAGAACCTCTATTCCTCAACCCACTCTTTCCCAATGTTCCCAAAAGCCATTGCTTTTTACAAAACTTCATTTCAGCTTGGTATCAAAAATGTTTGGCATCTTCGCGACACATCCAATTGTTTCTGCGAAATTTTAAAGAGGCACCAGGCGTTAAGAGCTGTCGGTAAAGTTACTTGTAGCATGTCATTCGATACATCCTTTAAACTTGGGTTGCAGTGGAGTACGGAGGTGCAATGGACACCCCATAACCCTTCACTTCCGAGCTTACTTGTCCACATTCGCGTGGGGTTACTCCATCTCCAGTCAGTATTGCCTTCCTGTTTATTAGTAATCTGACAGTAAATCGAATTTATCGTTTTTGTCTTTCTGTTATTATTAATAAATACCTGCTGCAGAGGAGTACTTGAGATGGAAAAACGCTTTTTGCGGTATGCCACCCCTTCTGAACCTGCATGGGAATCGATGTATTGCACACCAATAACAAATAGATCAGGTGACTTGCAATTGAGACTTGCTCATGGTCACTGCCAACAACACCTTTGTCAACCGAATGATGTTGCTGATGAGTGCTTTTGTCCCTTTTGCTAAACATCCAGTGAGATTTGTTCCATGGATATATTGATTTTGTGTACGATTGTGCCCCCTTTTACTTTTATTGAACAATATATTCATCGGCGGTAAATGTCCCTTTTCACTCGATTGTTTATTTTGGCCTCAGGAGTCAATTCCGGTACTTGAAAAGTTGTTAATGTTTTGAAACTATGTTCTATCTGGGGCAAAATTAGCGATCACCTGTCGAGGAAGAAGCCAAAGTCAAAAGGCAAACCTTTTGAGCAAATTAATTGTGATTTTTGCATTTCCAATCCCTGTTTAACTCGTTTGAAACTAGAATTTTTAATTATACTTAATGATACAGGAATAATGAAAATATTTATACCTTTGTTGAAACTCGTGTGTTGGTAAGATGTGCAGGTAAATGAAAATGTATTAGAAAATCTACGTGTAGTGTTTTTGTCTCTGTCTTCTCTTTTTTCCCCCCCCCCTCCCCTTATATTTCCATAGTGAAGCCAATGGTAGTATTTGCTTAATTAGTTGTTGCGGAAATGGCCCTTCATGTTTATTAAATATAGGATTGCCAAGATTCCCCCTTAAATGCAGTTTAGTCAGGTTTGTTCGCGTATTTGGACATTACATGTGTGTTCGGGAGTGTAGCCGCTGTCCAGTGTTGCGTTTACAGTGTGGTGCGACGAGAGGGCGCCTTGCTTATTTTTTCCTTTCCCCTCCCGAACTTAGGCCCCGCGCCCAGCGCTCTGAGGAGTGCTCGGTCGGCGAGACGTGTTCGGCAGCTGATTGGTGGAGGGCAGCTGCAATCTCGAGCGATTAGACCAATCACAGCGCGTCCCGGGGAGTGTCGAGAGAGTGAGCCGCCGGGAAGGGCAGAGAGATAAACTAGCACAGAGTAGGGAGTCCATGATCTGCCTGTATCTAAGGGACGGCTGTGTCAGTCGGGCGAGCGGCAGTAAGAGGAACTGCATGAGGGTTTTTGCGATCAGCTTTTCGTGTGAAAAAGGGCCGCCCCCCGAAAGCAGAGGAATGTTGATGAGGTCAACTGCCTTCTGCTGGATGAGAGGCCTGTGGAGTCGCAGTCTGGGATCGCTTCGTTGAGATGAGTCGAGCCCCAGAAGGCAGGAGGAACTTTGCATGCGGAGGAGGGGGGGGGGAGGGGGGTGGGGGGGGGGGGTCGGCATACGACTTTTATGAGCGAGGTCATCGACAGCGTCATCGGAAGTCAGTTGACGGAGCCTCTGACTGTCCCTACTTAATGCACGGCTCGGACACGTCTTGAAATCCCGTCCAATCTGCCTCGGGGCCCAACCACCCTGATTAGGCCTAGTCTGTGAGCAGGCAGGCCTTGATTTAGTTGCTGGACCTTGTGAAAAGCCAGCTGGAGCACACCTGATCTTTTCGCTGCTTGGTGCCGTCGACCTTACGGGGATGAACGCGCCGAGAACTGCGCTGTGCAAGCGTTGCCGGGAGAAGGAGTTACGAGCGCCATTTTGCCACGCTGCAACTGCCTCGAGCTGGTGTCTCGAATCCGTGACATCGGCTTGTTCACGAGCCGCATTCGTGCCTTTGACACTTTCCCCTCGTCCATGAGGCATCACCAAAGTACTGTGTGTTCTTGTCTGCATGTCTTGTCTGCATGTTGGTCTAAGGTTATCGCGCTAGGCTCCTTCGAAACCCGTAATTTCCTAAGCCTCCCTAGTTAACGAGCGGGTTATAGATTACTTCATAAACATTGTCGGTGAATGCTTTGCTTGTTTGTTCCCGATGTGTCGCCCAATAAATGCTGCTTGATTCGTTATGAAAGTTGCCGCTTGAGTTTATTCGTGCCGCGCTGAGGAACATTCGCTCGATTTGTATTTTAAAACCAAATTGGTTACGGACTGGCAGACTTCGCCGGTCTCTGACAAACCCAGTCTGTAACCGGGGTCTTTTTCCCAACTGGCAAGGCACAGGTGTAGTTTGGTACGTGATCTGAGGCGCGTAACCCGAGACCTGGCTGAGCAGCCGGCGGTATAACCCTGGAGACGGCGGTGCTTGTTAATGACGCCGAACCAAACAGCTGTCAAGAGTCGGATGAGAATCCCTCCGTCGCCGATCCTTTTACAATATGATAATATATTGCATGCATCCTTTGCACTTGAATGCATTGCTGTGGATGCTGTGAGCTCGAGCTGAGTTATTATCCTGCGTGAAATGTGCCACGTGGATTCTAATACCATGTATGCTGTGCACTCAAAGAGTCATTACAATGTGTGCAGTGATAGCTCACGCCGTTTTCATGATTATGTTCTGCTGACATTCCAAGAAGCTCCATTTCAGTGGCATGTAGCCCATGCTCCGCATGCAGTTTCCCAGCACCGCACAGCTGTGAAACCTTTTCGAGCAAACTCATTGAATCGCTGCTTTCAGTTTGTTTGTCAAGAAAGGATACACATGCCAATTGCCGACAAAAAACAACACAAAATAAAGTTAATTTGCTAATCAAGTCATATATATTACTGTGGACTGTTGGGGTGGACACGTGGTCAATTCTTCACCAGGAAATGATCACATTCATAATAATTATATTATATAGAAACAGCGCCTTGTCGATGGATAGAGTGGCGAGATTGATTATAGAGATAGAGCTAGAGATTAGAGAGATGACTTTTAATGATTTTATTGTAAAACAGTAGAAAAAGATGTAAAACAGTTGGCAAAAAGACAAGTTACATATTCAAAATCAGACACAGTTACATCCTGTAGTCAAAAAGTTGATCCAATTCTGTATCAAACAATTCATTTTGCACAGTGCAAAATGCATATTTGAATTGCCCATATATTTTCAAAAATCAGCATCTTATTCCATATATGAATAAAGCCAAATGTTTGAAAAAAGGGGGAACAACAAGTCCTTAAAACAAGCACGGATGTTATCTGGCACATTACTACAAGGATTTTCAATTTCCTTGTACGTCAAAATTGACGTTATTGCTCTGGCCATGCGGAGGTCGGGAAGTTTTCTAAGGAATAAAGCACATGATAATAGGCTTTCCAGTTAGGTTAGAAGGGGTATTCTGGAAGCACAAGGTACACTTCCTTAACTGCCAATTCCGAAGAATGTCGAATTGCTTTGACGCAGACCTGGTTATAATTTGGAACGCATTTCCCGGAACCGCTGTTGAGGTGATTCCAAAATGTAGTTTTCAGATGAGCTCAGGAAGCTGTTGAGGGGGCAATTACCCTGAGACGTCGCATAATAAGAGGGGAGTTTTTCAGATCTGCTTTGCCCAATTTTCTCGCCATTGCTCGGATGTTTATCAAAACTGTGAGTCGACGATGGTTTTTCTTGTTCACGCCAATGATTTCCGGAGTTGCTCCAGGAGTTTTTCTCATTAGTATATATCCGGGGTCATCTTTACTCCGCAGCTCTTTCCTTCCGGCTCTCGGGCTAAGAGTGCGGTCTATCCAGAACTGAAAGTGGTGATTCGGATTGAACGAAGCCAGTTTGACATTCTGCCCCTCCTAGTAGTATAAACAGCTGCTTTATCAAAGATGGTTCTTATCAACTTCGGACCTTTCCGCACTCGGCACAGGTCAGCTCTGAAGTATCGGTGTTAACCGACATCTCGACGCGACAGTCCAAACAAATGTTATATTCCCTCTGACGGTCGCGATGGAATGCTTGAGGTCTTAGCACACAACAATTGCGTGCTGGTGTATTGGTCAGGAGGCGGGGTGAGGGGGATGGTGCCCTTTCGTTGGTGTGGTCGTGAGTCCAACTCTCCCTGAACTCGCCGGACAAGGTAGTCGATGTTTCCCAAGAAGTTTCAAGGCAATCATTGGATAGAACTCATTCCTGATGAGAGGCATCCTCTTTCTCTGGTGAGTGACTTGGAGATGGAGAATGACTGGATGCGAAGGTATTAACCTCTGATGGTGACTTCGAGCTCCTCTTTTGCTTTGCGAAATCAAAGCGTGGCTTAGCTGTTTCCAGTTTGTTTAGCGTCGCTATTAATCGGGCCGCAAGCCTTGAATTCCGAGCAATGTAAACGGCCTTGTGTCTTCCATTGCTGCTGCGATAATTCTTTACCAATCGGATAGTTAATTGGATGTTTCGGTAGTACAAGTCAGACCTCTATTGTCGCAAGACACCTGGGCATATGAAGAGTCTTTTTGGGGTTTTTTTTTGGTATATTTGTCGAGGCTCATATGAGAGCTAACACACAACACACAGCAAAGGGGGCATGAGACAAAGAGGCGGCGGGAGAGGAAGGACAAAACGTGGCGGACCAGGACTCTAGGAGATCTGTGGAAGGGTAGAGCGGATGGGTGTGAGGAACATGGGTAAATAAGATGACATTACAGGGGTTTCGATGAAGGAAAAACAGGGATTTGAAGGAGGTGCGTTCGGGCGTGTATTACGGGGGATCATACTGATGATCCTATAATGCCTTCGTTTCCACAGCATGAAGCTAGAAATGTGAGCAGCAGAGCACCAGCCCAGAGGGAGAGAAGTACTCCATCACGCTGTGGACGAAAGTTTGTGTGCGGTCAGGAGCTCAGTGGGCCGAGGAAGGACTTTGCATGACGATGATTCCAGTCGGACTGATTTGGAGGCCAGGTTAGAAATGTTCGCTTTCCAGGAAAGATACATGGCAGATCGTGAGACCCAGAAGCCTTGAATTAATAAGGACTTCTCCCGGAGGCATTGTTGAGAAAGTAGAATGGGCAGGTTTTTATAAATGATTCTTTCGGATCATACAAAAGTGGGGAGGCGTGAGATTTGTCAGAATTGAAAGAACATGTTCCACTGTGATGACCGATTGTGATTTTATCCCAGATCTTGCCAGGTGAGCGAAGAAGCTGCTGCTTGCCGAGTCTGAGGAATGACGGAATGGCACGGCATGAGTCCGAGGATAAAGGATTTCAAATCGAAGCGGAAAAAGATCGTATAGAAATGAAAACAAACGAACAAGCAGGATCGTTAGGACTCCGTGACCCGGCACAGAGATCAGATGAGAACTCTTGATCGGCACCCATCACTGAAACAGCCGCGCCAGCAGTAGAAGATCAGGCCTGCCATGACGATGTCATGCTCGGGCCAAATAGGGACTCGCGCCTGATACACGAAACGACTGAGCACACTCCATTGTCAGGGCCAATGTTGTTACTGCAACAGACTGAGGAAGTCCTCCATCCATGGTTGGGATGCCTGGACACACAAGAGAACAACGTGAATTGAGACAAGGGGCAAAAGGCGGGACAACAGCACCGATGCAAAAGCAAATAAAAAATAGAACAGAAAAAAAAAAGATGAGAAAAAAAAAAAAAAAAAAAGAAAAGGCGAAAAAAAAAATATCATGCAAAAAATGAAGAGAAACCACATTTGGAAAAGAGAAGACCAGACATAAATCAAAGGAGTGGAGTGACTAAGGTACATAGAAAACAAAATTGATTGAAAACAAGCGAGAATACAGCCAGTATGAAAAGAAGAAGAGGAAGGAAAAATTTAAAATGTCATAGAAGATAACATAATAGATTACACATAAACCTTAAATGAATGAATTGGAGAGAAGGAGTAGATATAAGGAAAAATGCAATGATACGTATGCAAGGATCTGTTTTAATACACCTTTTTTATGCAGAAAGCAGTAATACATGGTTTGCTAAGATTATACCAAAAAAGCAAGACACTAGGACAAGATGACCATTGAGCAAAAAATAAAAAAAAAAAAAAGAGGAAAATAAAAACAGTGAACAGAACAAAAAAGAGACAGAAAAAAAAAAAAAAAGAGTGAAGCAAGAAGATAGAAGGAGCAGACATAGTTTTAGGACAAGATAAGGACTGATGACCGTCAATGAGACGGTATGCAGAATCTGAGTTGAGAGATTAAATGACAGCAAGCTCTCACACTTGTCAGAAGAAAGAAGGACACAGAGATCACAGCGAAACAGTTGAGGATGATTGAAAAAAAGGTAAAAGGTATAGGAATACAGAAGCGCAAATAGAAGTTATCGATACAAGATTTACATGACAACAGAGTTTATAGGACCTTCAGCCATTTTCACGTGCAAAGGTATCAAAAGAGAATGCAGCCAATTTTGAGGTAAGAGGAAGGGAGAGGGGAGAACATACACCAGAAAACAGAATTTGATTAGACACCAACCAGGATTGGAAGGAGGGCAGGAGAGGTTATGAAAGTTCAGATATTGAGCTTAGAAGAGATGTATGTTTTATGGACCATCATCCTAAGGATAAGATACCACTTGTTCTGATCTTTGTGCAAGACTGATCACCCTCAGTTGGAATTGCTTTCCAATGCAGGCAGCAAAGTTAGTTTACAGGACAACTGCTTCGCCACAGCTTCAGTAACCAATGAGGGCGGGAGAGAGGAGGACACTGAAGACGAAGAGGGATTAAAATCTGATTGCATGAGGGAGAGCAAGTTTCTTTGAAAGAATTCCCAGATTGAGGTGATGGTTCGAGAAATTAGCGATATGGAGACAAGCGAGAAGTTTATGTGCCTGATTGGAGACCCTGCCAGTCAGCCTGAGTGAAATGCCAGACTCGAGGCACTGAACTGGTTTCTCAATAACGCAGAGAGTGTTTACTTTGACAAGTACGTGGTCATAAGAACCGATTGGACAGAGGAAGAAAGCAGATATTTTCAGGGAATTTGTCAAAATCAGATCCAGAAGAGATGGAGTAATCAGGTTGGCTGAGATCAGGGTCGGGAAATGACCGCGATTGAGATCAGTCCAATGAGTCACAGAATTCTTGCTGAAGTGCCATGGCAGGAGAGAGTTACCCACACCCAGCCAAGGCTGGATGATGACATTTGAATCACCACATGATGAGGAAGAGAGTGTTCTGATGAGAGGATAGAAAGTTGGTGCATGTTTCGGGATAGTGAGGTGTATATGGAATCATCACTGTATTGGTGGCAGTACAGCACACATATAAACATGAGGTGGGACGGTTACAGCAACACTATAGTCTACCAATGTTAAAATGAAAATCTTGATGGTGCAAGTCAGACTCTTTTGCCTCAAGACATTCTGTATTATCTCGAAGGTAAGGGTTGGGGCATTCCAGAGCTCTGGAGCTCTCCTAGCACAGTGTGCCAGAATCACCCTTTCCTATACTACTAGGTTTTTAGATTATACAGCATCTCTAGCTGGCATGTCTCCTGATTATAATTTGGCAAGTAATTATGTCACTTAACTTTATTCAATTGTTAAAGTAAAACTTCAAAAGAAAAGTAGACAAAAGCTCTTTTTGTTCTTCTTCTTTTTATGTCTCTCTCTGTCTGTCTCTGTCTGTCTCTGTCTGTCTCTCTCTCTCTCACACTCTCCCTCTCCCTCTCCCTCTCCCTCTTCCTCTCCCTCTCCCCTTCCCTCTCTCTCCTCTCTCACCATATTCTGGATGGTGGTTATATCTGGATGGTTGGTTTGTCTCCGGATGTGTCCAAGCGATGGTTTGTCTCGCGTTCCTAGCTTGGCTCCAGATGTGTCGGAGGTTAGTGTTTGTCTCTGACGTGGTCGCGGGCGGGTTAAATTAGCACTCCAACCGCATGTCTGCCTTCCCTTTTCTTCTCACCTCACAATGTCTTCCCTTCCCCACCCCTCCTCGATCCCACCCTCCCCACTCCCCTCTCTCCTCTTCTCACCACTCTCTCTCTTCCTCCCCCCCTCTTTTCTCCCTCCCCCTTTTAGTATTCCCGTAAGCGAAGCGACGGGTGGTATTTTCCAGTATTAAATTAATCTGCTTGCAGACCATGCGGCGATCAGGTTTGAAATTTAAAAATGTATCCCCATGACCGCTGTCAAACTTGTGATGTTCATGCGATTGATAAAGCAGTTCAGATAAATCATTTGGAGTTTACCTCCATTCAATTTCCACAACAAATTTACTAATACATTCTTGCTTGGCCCTTCAACCTGTTTAATACAGTCACAATTTTTTAGAGAATACAGTTTCACACTTATCTACCAACATAAAAAGAATGTGTATTTGTATGTATTTGTCTTGTCCCTTCATAGGACGATTTAGAAGGATTTAAAGGCAATGTTTTACACGACTGTGTGTTCCGTTGATCTATTTTCAGGATAAAAAAACTCAATACAATTTCCATAAAAGTTATATTACGTCTCTTCATTGGAAAGTAGCGGTGACTGCAACAGAGACTTAAGGGCGGTGTACAGAACGTTAAAAACAACAACAAATACAGAATAGGGAGGTGAAATTTGCTTGCACATGGTGTGCAACAGTGCAGAGTTAAAACGATGTTCATTTACGGCCGTAGGGTGTCTAATAATAAAGAAGATATAAGCACATACTGACACTAGGGCTTGAGGTTCAGACTTTGGCATGCTCACGAGGCTTATTACCATCGAAAATGAAACGTCCCAGAAGATAAAGAAAATAGGGAAACATGTTGTGATTGTCGTGTTTCAATATAACGCTTCTTGTACGAAACATCCACTTCTTCATTTTTCATAAATCCTCATTTTTGCCTTTATTTATAATTTTAAAATTGATTATTTATTTCAAAATTTTATAAAATTTAATTCTTTATTTACTTCTTTATATATTTTATTTAATATTTTTAATTTTTTAATAAATATAATTTTTATATTTTTAATTTTTTTTTATTTTTTTTTAATTTTAAATAATTTTTTAATTTTTTATATAATTTAATTTTATTTTTATTTATTATATTTTATTTTTATTTGACTTTCTATTTTATACTTTATTTATTTAAATTATTTTTAAGTATGTACTTTATATATATTTATTAAATGTGTACATATTAGTTATACCCTCAAGTTCCTCTCGTGTTGAGTTTCTCGATGGCTGTGAAAGCAGAAATAAAGTTATTAATCACAAACGTTGTAATAAATACAAACCTCAATGAACATCGCATTGATGTTCCCAATGACTGAAAGAAAACATAAGTGAGGAACTTGGTTGTAACTGGAGAAGAGGAAGCATGCATGTTCAACTTGTACCTCCATATATCAAATCTCTTGTGGTTCTGGATCCTTAAACAGAGATTTTAAACTGTCTTCACCTCCTTGTTTGCACGTCCTTTTGTCCAAGTTGTACAATTATTCAAACAAAAATGTTATTTTTATTCATTCATCTCTCAATGCTTTGGAATCTTTTCAAGCTCTGGCAGAACTTCACATTACTACATTAGTAACATTGAATGTCTGCGATCCTTTATTTAGCTCTTGAGAAGCAACATTTGGGATGAGGAATGTCCCGTGCCGCACTTTGTCATCAGATTGTATCTCCCTGGAAGCTATTTATTTTATTCAACACGGACATATTTATTTCAAACGATCCAACCTGCAAGGTGAACAATATGGGTAACCATCATAATGATTATCCAGTGATGTGCGGAACGAATGAAAGGTCATGGGTTATTACACTGACCAATTGGGAAAGGTTCATGGGTATAGACTTGGCAAAACACGTTGCCAAGGAGTTATGCCTTTTTGGAGTTAATGATTAAATAATAATTAATAAGTTAATAATGATAACTACAACTGTCATTTATAACTGCTGGCAGGTGACGGGGTTACCAAGATGTCGGCTTCCGATACAACACGAGACTATAGATGATTTTTGCAAAGTTTCGCGTTTGATAGATAGAGTGGTTTCCAGAGAAAACATATTAAATATTTTTTCTAAAATCCATATGGCTGCAAACTATGTGAAAAAAGCATTATTCAAAAAAAAAAAAATGAATCCCCTTGCGTTGATGAGAATATGTATGTGAAGTTTCCCCTTGATCTGACAACCGTTCTGGAGAAAATGTTTTGAGATTTTAGGTAAAATTAACAATATGGTACCAAAACATGTGACCTATCAAAATCAGAAATTAACAAACTTCTCCAAGCATCTCTGGAGGAAACATACATAGTAAAGTTTCGCGCTCAATCTGTTAGCCGTTTCGCGAGAAAAAATTTTTAAAAATTTTAAATTTTCAATCCAATACGCGCTGAGGAACACATGACCCCCTATTACATCATTAATATTTAACATTCTGGACTCTAATGGGCGTATGGATGACACTGTGAAGTTTCGTGTTAATCGGTAAGGTGCGTTTTCTATCAAGATGGCCACCAACTATGTGACTTGTAATGTTCATATTTCTACCATATCGTGTAGAAATTATCGTTGTGCAGCCATGTCGGTGATGAAGATGCAGTTTTGCTTCGAATAGGATAAGTGGATTTCCAGAGAAAACATTATTTAATGTTTTCATCAATCCAATATGGCTGCCAAACCATGTGACCGATCAATTATCATTAACAAACATACCTCCTACCTTGGAGAATATGTGTGTGAAATTTCCCCTCTCTGTCAGCTGTTCTGGAGAAGATGTTTTGAAGGTTTTAGGGTTATTCAATATTGGCCACCAAACCATGTGCCTATCAATTAGAAATTATCAAACTTGTAAAAGGATGTCGATGGGGAATGTGTGTAACATTTCGCCTTCAATCTGTCCAGCCATTCTGGAGAAGTGATTTAAAAAAAAAAACAATTCAAAACAATATGGCTGCAACCACAATGACGATGACGTCATAATAATAAAAAAAGAATTCTACGGTGAGTGCGTACATGAGGCTTAATAAATTTCAAAATTTTTCCGATGCAGCGTTCTCCCTGTCGAATTTTCACAGGGATACCCTTCACAGATGACATCACGAACTAATCACTCCTTCTTCCCCAAGGAGTTTCTTGCCATGTGTCAAGTTTCAATTTTTTTCCGTTTGTGCGTTGCGGGAAGATACAGAGGTCCAAAGTTTTTCGGCGTTTGAATGGCTTCTAAATTACCTGAACATGAAGTAACAAATTGTGCTTTGGAAATGTCACCATTGGTCAACAGGGGTAAACTGTGAACTTTTTCCTTGCAGTAATACAAACCCCCCCACATGTCTCTCTACTATTGTGGATTGAGTTTATGGACCGAGTAACGATGCCGCATTCAATTCTATGTATTACGTTAGCAGTAGCCCTTTTTCCTGCAATACATAGTCGTATCGATTTGAATTGATGTTTAAATAACTGACCACAAAGTTATAAATGTGGACACCATGGGTGCAGAGGGTAAAGCGGATTCCCCTGACATCTAATGAGCCACATGCGTTCTCTATGACGCGGGATTCATAATTATGACCGGAGAAAACAGACCACGTTCCATCTATTTATTATGTACACAGTTGGACCATTTTTCCTGAGGCCATCATCAGTATCAATGTGAATTGCCTAACTCCTGTACTCTCAAACGCATGCAGGCACAGCAAGTGAGCCTTATGCAAAAAAACAAAAGGAATTCTTAAAAGTCTCAGGATTTCCAATAATTAAATTAATTGCTGCCTGTCAGACCCTTGTGACCGATCAGGTTTGAAATTTAAAACGTACATTCTACACGTCGCTAGATATAATGGTTAAGTTTCACATGAATGATGCGGTGGTTCCAGAGTAAACATAATTTATATTTTTCCTTCAATCCCATATGCTTGCCAAACCATGTGACCAATCAATTATTCATTAACAAACTTATATCTTACTCGCCAAGTTTAACATGTGCAGTGAAGTTTCCCCTTGATCTGACTAAGACCGTCTGGGAGAAGAAGATGTTGAAGGTTTTTGGGTAAATCAATATGGCCACAAACCATTTTCCCATTTGAATAAGAATTTAATAAGGTTTTCTCTGCAACCGCTTGTCGATGACAGGAAACTTTCATCATAAGAGGACTACTCATGTAGAATGTTTAAGTGATAATTCTGACGTCATAAGTCACTGTGTGGCAGCCATGTTTGGAAAAAAGGGAAAACTTTGGACCTCTGTATCTCTGAAAATCGCACAGATGGAAAAATTGAAACTTGGCACATTGGCAAGTACTTCACATGAGGAATAAGCAGATCTTTTTGTAATAATGTCATAGGTTGACTTCGTTATAGACATCATAATTGTATACGTAGAATGCTGCATTATTGATGAGTATTGAAATTTTTTGAGCGTTCATCGTGGATAAATTTGGCAACAGAAAAATAAATTAATGATGTCATTCGTCACGTGGTTCCAACAGCCATACATATATATATTTTTTAAACCTTCAGAAATCTTCTTCTCTGAAATGCTGAACAGATCAACAAAAATTTTACAGCTACGACGCGCTATCCATGAGGAACATAAATTACCCTAAACTCTAACATCATAGGTCACATCGTTTGGCAGCCATATTGGATTTACCTGAAACCTTTAACGGTTTCTTCTTCTGCAAACGAATCGCGACAAATTGAGGGAAAAACTTCACAAAACATTGTTCCCCAAGCTCAGAGATACCAGAGTATTCCACAAATAATTTGATGTCACATAGCTTCTGACCAGCCAGTATTGATTGAATGGAATTTTTTTTTTTAATTCTCTTGAACCGCCTTCATCAATCGATGTAAAATTCACAATTATGACTGTCGTAATGATGGGCAATATATGTTTTGAATTTTCAACTTGATCGGACACATGTCTTGGCAGCCAGAATATTTATTTTTTTTGAATCTGGGTTCTTTTTTGAATAAGGCTGGGTTTGAGGGTAGAGGAGTAGCGAGCTGAAACACAAATCCTATCCAAGTTCCTCCTTGGATACTCATCTTTGCTTTTTGTTTGTTCGAGTTTTCTATCTGATTACTCCGAATGCAGTTTCCGTAACTTTACAGTATTGATCTTCCATTTGATTTGAATTGAATTCTTAATCCCATTCTGAAATTAAATTGGAATAATAATAAACGTCATGGGTCGGGTCAAGTGTCCAATTCAAGGACGGGGTCTGCATCGAAGCGGGATGTCTTGGTAACCGGTCATCACTGTCAGCAGTTACAAAGTGGCAGTTCTAATTATGTTCTCTTATTAATTACGTAAACATACCGTACACAAACATCACACAAATACACCACAACAAAACTACACAAAACATTCCTGCGCGTGAGGGTCTGCAATCTTTGATGCTCTTTCCTTGTTACAATTGTATACATTTATGTTTTGCATCACCTTCATGAAGTTTCAAGTAGAATACTGGCATTTTCCTGTTAAATTTGCCCAGTTCCCCAAAAAATGTTTGGTTTGCAGGTAACATGCTGCTCAATGAATGGGGTAGGTGGGTAGGGGGTTTTTTTGGATGTGTTTAAATGGAGCTGATACAGTATTCAGATCTACATCTTTCCAGTATGTGTTTGTTGTAGTTAACAAGGACAAGAATCCGTTCCTTCCTTAATAGCTTCCCACCTCCCTGACATAAAAAAGCCTGTGAATTCCTTCCCTCACCCCACTGCAAACCTTGCTGCCCCCTTTCTATTAACGACGGCCATCATTCTGGAAAAACTCCCTTTGTCCTGAAATGATTCCCACTACTTCGTAAATGTTAAAAACCTTGCCTCCCTACCACCATTCTTCCAGGCCATTGGTTGACATCTATTGCTCTTGCCTCATAATTTCATATATTGTTTCCTTAATCTGGAGAATTCCCAGAAAACATGACATCACACCGCTTTGCTTTCAGCGGCTTACCCAATTCCTGTATCAATTTTTCAAAACCTCTGAGTAAACTTTCCGACTATTCGCTCCCAAGGTGTACCACAACCAACTTTCTTCCTGCCGTGACCGATACCCAATATCGTTTACCCTTCCTGTCAATGTCCCTAACTCCGACTCCTTCAAAACCACACAGATTCTATGTCTACAATCCTTTCCTGCGAGAATGAAGAATCAACATACTTTAATTGTCTCATCACTCACAAAAACCATTCTCCCATACCTCATGTCTACCAATTTCTATTTTGGCACAAACACCACTGCCTGCACCCGTTGCACCTTCAACCCACTCCTGCACCCATTGACCTCCACCACTGCCTGCACCCGTTGCACTCCACAAACTGCCACCCGCTGCACCTCCGCCACTGCCTGCACCCCACCATCTCGTTGAAAAGATATGGCCATCATGAAATTTTAACATGTCCATCATGAGATACAAAATTTGGGGCGTAAAACAGTATTAGTGTACACAAGTGTCAGGCGATTAAATGACACGATTTAGGTATCTCTGCTCGGGTCCTTTGGCAAACAGTGAACCTGGTACTCATGCAGTGATAAACATATAGCATATCATGAACATGATGAACAGAACATATCGAAGGATTGAAGAAATCTTCCATTCTCATCCCTGAAAGATTTCGTATATTCATATTAGATCCTGTTCCAGGTGATAAAATCCGATATTACACCCTTTGGGGGCATCATTGCAGTATATATACTCTTCAAAATTAAACTTTAACCCACCCTCACCCCCAGCAAATGGCACTTTTAAATTTAATCCATATATCTGGCAACATAGCATTATTATAACACCCCCTCCCAGACACCCTCTCTCTCCTATCCCCCTCTCCCCCTTTCTCTCCCTCCATACTCTTCCCTCCAGCGATCCAGATGTCGATTTCAGCGTTCCATTTTCCGGCTTTGAACAAGGACACCGTCCGATGTGTCTTCAGGTGGGTGTGCAATTTTTTAAAATGTCGATAAAAACTTTCTGACACTTAACTGAATAAACAGCCACTGAATTATTTCTGTTTGAGACACAGCGGTCACAATGGCACAGAGTATGCCATGCACAGCGGGATATTAAATGGCCGCCGGAGAGTCGAACCTTCTCAAAAAAACAAATTTTGGGGTCGGCAGAATTAATTGGGTAACGGACACTCACCATTTTTTGTTAGATGTTAGTAAATCCTGAATGGTCCTTGCGTTTCGTCTGTGAACTGTCTATTTAAGATATCCACAAATAAGAAAATCAGTTTCCAGTTTGGCCTGACTATCTGGCTGGGCCATGAACGTCTCAAAATGTGAAGGAGTGGTGATGTGGAAACAGACCTTCAGAGTGTCATGATGATACACGAGCAGGAGTATGGGCAGTTACTCCTTCCTGTTGGAACCAGGTTGATCATAAAAATCCCATGTCTTTAGTTTTGGAGCAGTAGTTACTTACTATTCCCCTACGGTATTCACCGGACGGGGACTGTACAGTAGCTATTAGGTTGTCCTCTCTGTCTGTCTTCCACTGTGGTTTTTCAGACTTTTGCCCCCATTCCCTTTAACTATATTCAACTTGAAAACTTGCTACATGGCATTATTATGATAAGTACAGTAAGGAGTTCGAGTTTCAGATCTCTC
>CM068967.1:84255567-84273930 GCA_035128595.1 Eptatretus atami
GGGAGTACTGGTGAGGGCCAAGATAAACACCTAAATATTTCACCCCCTCTCTCGTCCACCTTAGATCTTTCGGAAGAGACTGAAGTGGCACTAAGGGAAGCCCACCGGATGTACATTGAGCTGAGGACACCCACCGAGCTTGACTCTTTTGCCAATTACACTGCAAATGTGAAGCAAGATGAAACTTATGTAAAGATCCAAGAAGGGTGTTGGCAAAGGCTGTCCATTGTCAGGTGTTACTGTTAGCCTTTCTCTTAGCCATTTACTAATTAATCTTAGGAAACTCTCTTTCTGGCTTTGCTGACTCACCAGAGAACACCCTATCGTGTTGTCTGCATATGCTGATGATGTCTGTTATTTAGTAATTAAAAATGATCAGGATCTGCCACTCTTCTGGATCTTTACATCAACGCTTTCATCTTGCCTTCACATTTGCGAGTGTTAATTGGCAAAGAGAGTCAAGCTCGTGCTGTGTCCTCAGGCTATAAATGTACAAATAACACCGGGTGGGCGTTCCCTATAGTATGCAACGTCAGTCTCTTCCGAAAAGATCTAAGGTGACGAGAAGAGAGGGGTGAAATATTGTAGTTTTATCTTGGCCCGCTCATCCAATACTCCCTTATTAACCTGGGAAGGATATGGTAGCATCTAACGTAACCCAACATCTGCGTCAACACAAGCAGTGAAAAAGAGTAATCCTTCTCGCAAGATTCATGTTTCAGCGAGGTCGTAGGTCCTATACATAATTATATAGCTTTAGGCTACCTCTGTTCCTATGTTGGCACAAAATTCATCTGTTTACAGCCACTAACCAGTTTGCTTAAAAGAAATTCAACCAGATACTGGTTTATTTTTTCTGGATTTATTCATTTGGTTGCGGTCATGTTTACTCTGTTTCAGCCCCTTTTCTTGATGGTTGGCCAAGCCATTGATTGTAAAGTGTCGTCTGATTGGCCATTTCAGGCTGAAGTCGAACAACGATGCGGATTCAATGTGGAAAAAACATGCCCTGGCGCCCCATAGCACAACGAATATGAGACAAGCGGATTGCTCGGCTACGGCCTTTTGAGTTGTTCCTAATTGAGTCAAAAAATATTGCACGTCCTCACCTTCCTCTGTTCTACCAGAGTCTGTTGAATGCTTGGCAAGCAGTAAATGGTGAAAACCGCCAGGGTTTGGTATGACATCAAAATGTTTGTGGGAGAACCTCTATTCCTCAACCCCACTCTTTCCCAATGTTCCCAAAAGCCATTGCTTTTTACAAAACTTCATTTTCAGCTTGGTATCAAAAATGTTTGGCATCTTCGCGACACATCCAATTGTTTCTTGCGAATTGTTAGAAGAGGGCACCAGGTCGTTAAGAGCTGTCGGTAAAGTTACTTGATAGCATGTCATTCCGATACATCCTTTAAACTTGGGTTGCAGTGGAGTACGGAGGTTGCCAGAATGGACACCCCATATAATCCCTTCACTTCCGAGCTTACTTGTCCAAATTCGCTGTTGGGGTTTACTCCATCTCCAGTCAGTATGCTTCCTGTTTATTAGTAATCTTGACAGTAAATCAATTTATCGTTTTTGTCTTTCTGTTATTATTAATAAATACCTCTGCAGTAGGAGTACTGAGATGGGAAAACGCTTTTGCCGGATGCCACCCCTTCTGAACCTGCATGGGAATCGATGTATTTGCAACCAATAACAAAAAGATTCAGGTGACTTGCAATGGAGACTTGCTCACTGTTCACTGCCAACAACACCTTTGTCAACCGAATTGATGTTGCTGTTGAGTTGCTTTGTCCCTTTTGCTAAACATCAGTGAAGATTTGTTCCATGATATATTGATTTTGTGTACGATTGTGCCCCCTTTTTACTTTTATTGAACAATATATTTCATCGGCGGTAAATGTCCCTTTTCACTCGATTGTTTTATTTTGGCCTCAGAGTCAATTCCGGTACTGAAAAGTTAGTTAATGTTTTGAAACTATGTTCTATCGGGGCCAAAAATTAGCGATCTACCTGTCGAGGAAAAGCCAAAGTCAAAAGGCAAACCTTTTTTGAGCAATGTAATTGTGATTTTGCATTTCCAATCCCTGTTTAACTCGTTTGAAACTAGAATTTTTAATTATTACTTAATGATACAGGGAATAATGAAAATATTTATACCTGTTTGTTTGAAACTTCGTTGTGTTGGTAAGATTGTGCAGGTAAATGAAAATGTATTAGAAAATCTACGTGTTAGTGTTTTTGTCTTCTGTCTCTCTCTTTTTCTCCCCCCCCCCTCCCCTTAATATTTCCCATAGTTGAAGCAATGGGTAGTATTTGCTAATAGTGTTGCGGAAATGGCCTTCATGTTTTATTAAATTATAGGATTGCCAAGATTCCCCCTTAAATGCAGTTTAGTCAGGTTGTTCGCGTAATTTGGACATTACATGTGTGTTCGGGAGGTGTTAGGCCGGCTGTCCAGTGTTCGTTTACAGTGTGGTGGACGAGAGGGCCGCCTTGCTTATTTTTTCCTTCCCCTCTCCGAACAGGCCCCCGCCCAGCGCTCTGCAGAGGAGTGCTCGGTCGGCGAGACGTGTCTCGGCAGCTGATTGGTGGAGGCAGCTGCAATCTCCGAGCGATTAGACCAATCACAGGGTCCCCGGGGGAGTGTCGAGAGAGGTGAGCGCCGGGAAGGGCAGAGAGAACAATAAGACACAGAATAGGGAGTCCATGATCTGCTGTATAAGGGACGGCTGTGTCAGTCGGGCGATCGGCGGCAGTAAGAGAACTGCATGAGGGTTTTTGCGATTCAGCTTTTCGTTGAAAAAGGGCCGCCCCGAAAGCAAGAGGAATTTGATGAGGTCAGCTGCCTTCTGCTGGATGAAGAGGCCTGCTGGAGTCGAGTCTGGGATCGGCTTCGGGAGATGATGTCGAGCCCCAGGAAGGCTAGGAGGAACTTTTGCATGAGCGGGAGAAGAGGGTGGGGTGGGGGGGGGGAGGGGGGGGTGGGGGGGGGGGGGGGGGGGGGGGTCGGCATACGACTTTTATGAGCGAGGTCATCGACAGGTCATCCGGGAAGTCAGTGACGGAGCCTCTGACTGTCCCTACTTAATCAACGGCCTCGACACGTCTTGAAATCCCGTCAATCTGCCTGCCGGGGCCCAACCACCCTTGATTTGGGCCTAGTCTGTGAGCAGGCAGGCCTGATTGTATTGCTGGACCTTTGTGAAAAGCCAGCTGGAGCACACCTGGATCTTTCGCTCTTGGTGCCGTCGACCTTACGCGGGCTGAACGCGCCGAGATACTGCGTGTGCAAGCGGTTGCCGGGAGAAGGAGTTACGGAGCGCCATTTTGCCACGCTGCAAACTGCCTTCGGCGGTGTCCTCGAATCCGTTGGACATCGGCTTGTCACGAGCCGCATTCGTGCCTTTGGACACTTTCCCCGTCGTCCATGAGGGCATCACCAAAGTACTGTGTGTTCTTGTCTGCATGTCTTGTCTGCATGTTGTTTAAGGTTATCGCGCTAGGCCCTCGAAACCCGTAATCCTAAGCTCCCTAGTTAACGAGCGGGTTATAGATTACTTCATAACATTGTCGTGAATGCCTTTGCTTGTGTTGTGTTCCCCGATGTGTTCCCCAATTAAATCTGGCTTTGATTCGTTATGAAAGTTGCCGCTTTGAGTTATTCGTTGCCGCCTGAGGAACATTCGCTCGATTTGTATTTTTAAAACCAAAATTGGTTACGGACTGGCAGACTCGCTCGGTCTCTGACAAACCCAGTCTGTAACCGGGGTTTTTCCCCAACTGGCAAGGCACAGGTGTAGTTTGGTACGTGACTGAGGCGCGTAACCCGAGACCTGTGCTGAGCAGCCGGCGGATAACCCTGGAGACGGCGGTGCTTGTTAAGTGACGCCGAACCAAACAGCTGTCAAGAGTGCGGATGGAGAATCCCTCCGTCGCCGATCCTTTACAATATGAAATATATTGCATGCATCCTTTGCATTGAATGGCATTGCTGTGGATGCTGTGAGCTCGATGAGTTATTATCCTGCGTGAAATGTGCACACGTGGATTCTAATACCATGTATGCTGTGCACTCAAAGAGTCCATTACAATGTGTGCAGTGATACTCACGGTTTTCATGTTGATGTTCTGTGACTTCCAAGAAGCTCCATTTCAGTGGGCATGTAGCCCATCCGTCCGCATGCAGTCTTCCCAGCACCGCCACAGCTGATGAAACTTTTCGAGCAAACTCATTGAATCCTGCTTTCAGTTCTGTTTATCAAGAAAGGACACATGCCAATTGCGACAAAAAACAACACAAAATAGTTAATTTGCTAATCAAGTCATACATATTACTGTGGACTGTTGGGTGTGGACACGTGGTCAATTCTTCCACCAGGAAATATCAATTCATAATAATTATATTTATAGAACACAGCGCCTGTCGATGGATAGAAGTGCCGAGATTGAGTATAGAGATAGAGCTAGAGATTAGAGAGATGATTTTAAATGATTTTATTGTAAAACAGTAGAAAAAGATTTAAAACAGTTGCAAAACAGACAAGTTACATATTCAAAATCAGCACACAGTTACATCCTGTATTCAAAAAGTTGATCCAATCTGTAATCAAAACAATTTCCATTTTGCACAGTGCAAAATGCATATTTGAATTGCCCATATATTCTTCAAAAATCAGCATTTATTCCATATATGAATAAAGCCAAATTGTTTGAAAAAGGGGAACACAAGTCCTTAAAACAAGGCACGGATGTTATCTGCACATTACTTAAAGGATTTTCAATTTCCTTGTACGTCAAAATTGACGTATTGCTCTGGCCATGCAGGAGGTCGGGAAGTTTTTCTAAGGAATTAAAGCACTGATAATAGGCTTCCAGTTAGGTTAGAAGGGGTATTCTGGAAGCAGCAAGCGTACACTTCCTTAACTGCCAATTTCCGAAGAATGTCGAATTGCTTTGACGCAGACCTGGTTATAATTTGGAACGCATTTCCCGGAAACCGCTGTTGAGGTGATTCCAAAATTAGTTTCAGATGACTCAGGGAAGCTGTTGGGGGGCAAATACCCTGAGACGTCGCCATAATAAGAGGGGAGTGTTATTCAGATCTGTATTGCCCAATTTTCTCGCCATCTTGCTCGAGATGTATCAAAATGTGAGTCGGACGATGGTTTTTCTTGTTCACGCCAATGATTTCCCGGAGTTGCTCCAGGAGTTTTTCTCCATTTAGTATATCGGGGTATCTTTATTCTCCGCAGCTCTTTCCTTCCGGCTCTCGGGCTAAGAGTGCCGCGTCTATCCAGAACTGAAAGTGGTGATTCGGATTGAACGAAGCCAGGTTTGACATTTGCCCCTCCTAGTAGTATAAACAGCTGCTTTATCAAAGATGGTTCTTATCAACTTCGGACCTTTCCGCACTCGGCACAGGTCAGCTCTGAAGTATCGGTCGTTAACCGACATCTCGACGCGACAGTCCAAACAAATGTTATCTTTCCCTCTGACGGTCCGATGGAATGCTTGAGGTCTTAGCACACCAATCAATGCCGTGCCTGGTTTATTGGTCGGAGCGTGCCCTTTCAGTTGGTGTGGTCGTTGAGTCCCAAACTCTCCCTGAACTCGCCGGACAAGGTAGTCGAGTTCCCAAGAAGTTTCAGAGGCAATCATTGGATTAGAACTCATTCCTGATGAACGAGGCATTCCTCTTTCTCTGGTTAGTGACTTGGAGATGGAGAATGACTGGATGCGAAAGGTATTACCTCTGATGGTGACTTCGAGCTCCTCTTTTGCTTTTGCGAAAGGCAAAGCGTCTGGCTAGCTGTCTTCCAGTTTTGTTTAGCGTCGTATTAATCGGGCCGCAAGCCTTGAATTCCGAGCAATGTAAACGCCTTGTGTCTTCCATTGCTGCTGCGATAATTCTTTACCAAATCGGATAGCTCTAATTGGATGTTTCGGTAGTACAAGTCAGACCTCTATTGTCGCAAGACACCTGGGCATATGAAGGAGTCTTTTTGGGGTTTTTTTGGTATATCTGTGTCGAGGCTCATATGAGAGCTAACACACAACACACAGCAAAGGGGGCATGAGACAAAGAGGGGCGGAGAGGAAGGACAAAACAGTGGCGGACCATAGGACTCTAGGAGATCTGTGGAAGGGAGAGCGGATGGGATGTGAGGAACATGGGGTAAATAAGATGGACATTACAGGGAGTTTCATGAAGGAAAAACAGGGAATTTGAAGGAGGTGCGTTCGGGCGTGGTATTAAACGGGGGATCATACTGATGATCCTATAATGCCTTGCGTTTCCACAGCATGAAGCTAGAAATGTGAGCAGCAGAAGCAACCAGCCCAGAGGGGAGAAGTACTCCATCAGCTGTGGACGAAAGTTTGTGTGCGGGTTCAGGAGCTCAGGTGGGCCGAGGAAGGCTTTGCATGGACGGTGATTCCAGTCGGACTGACTTTGGAGGCCAGGTTAGAAATGTTCGCTTTCCAGAAAGATACCATTGGCAGATCGTGGACCCAGAAGCTTGAATTAAAAGGACTCTCCCAGGAGGATTGTGAGAAAGTAGATGGGAGGTTTTTATAAATGATTCTTCGGACATACAAAGTGAGAGGGTGCTGTGAGATTTGTCAGGAATTGAAAAAGGAACATGTTCCACTGTGATGGACCAGATTGTGATTTTACCCAGATCTTGCAGGTGAGCGAAGAAGCTTGCTGCTTGCCGGTCTGAGGGATGACGGATGGCACGGCAGAGGTGAGTCTCTGCAAAGCAGATAAAGAGGATTTTCAAAGAGATCAGAAGCAGGAGAAAAGAAGAAAAATACGATATAATAGAATATGAAAAACCAGAAAAACAGGAAACAGAGGCCAGACGCATCGCCTATGAGGAAACTCCCAGCCTGGACCACGGCACGAGAGGACAAATGAGCGACACTCCTTATCGGGCACCCATGTGCCCTGCAAACGAGGGCCCGGCGTCTGCCAGGCCATGGTAGGCGATCGCCTTGCTCCCATGACGAGTTGTTTCGATGCTGACGAGGCCGAAAAAGGGATGCCGGCGCCGTGATACACAACGCACCTGCAGCCACTCTGTCGCCGGGCCATGGCTCTGTTTACTAGAAAGAACCTAGCTTGAGTCCCTCCCATCCATTGGTTGGGAGCCGAACACAGACAAGAAGAACAACGCGAAAATTGAGAACAGAAAGGAGGACACCAAAAAAAACCGGGCCGGGACAACAAAAGCACACGACAAAAAACAAAAATAAAAAAAAAAAAAAATGGAGGCAACAAAGAAAAAAAAAAAAAAAAAAGAGAGAAAAAAAAAAAACAAAAAAAAAAAAAAAAAAAAGAAAAGAAGAAAAAAAAAAAAAAAAAAAATAAGAAACAAAAAAAAGAAAAGAAGAAAAAAAAACACAGAAAAAGAAGACAGACATAAAATCAAAAGGAGTTGGAGTGACCTAAAGGTACAATAAGAAAAACCAAAAATTGAAATTGAATAAAACAAGACGAAAATACAAGCCATATGAAAAAGAAGAAAGGAAGGAAAAAATTTAAAATGTCATAGACAGATAAACATAAAATGAGATTAACACAATAAACCTTAAACTGAAAATGAATTGGAAAGAGGAAGGAATAGATATAAGAGAAAAAAAAATCAAATAGAATACGTAAATGCAAAAAAGGATACTGTTATTAAATACACAACTATTTTAAATGCAGAAAAGACAAAAAGATAAAACATGATTAGCTAAAGAATATATACCAAAAAAAAGCAAGAAACACTGAGGAACAGATGACCATTGAAGCAAAAAACATGAAAAAAAAAAAAAAAAAAAAAAAAGAGGAAAAAAAAAAAAATAAAAAACAAAGATGAACAGAACAAAAAGAGAAGACAGGAAAAAAAAAAAAAAAAAAAAAAAAAAAAAAAAAAAAAAGAAGTGAAAGCACAGAAGATAAGAAGGAGCAGACATAAGTATATTAAAGAGAAACAAGATAAGAGACTGATGACACAGTCAATGAGAACAAAGGATATAGCAGAATCTGAGTATAGAAAAGAGAATTAAAGAACAGCAAGCTCTCAACAACATTTGTCAGAAGAAAAAGGACAACAGAAGATCACAAAGACGAAACAGTTGAAAGGAGATATAGAAAAAAAAAAAAAAAAAAGGATAAAAAAGAGTATAGAGAAATACAGAAAGCGCAAATAGAAGTAATCAGATACAAGATTTAACATTGACAAACAAACCGAAGTTTAATAAGGACCTTCAAGCCATTATTCCAGATGCGAAAAGGATTTCAAAAGAGAATGCAGCCAATTTGAGGTAAGGGGAGGAATGGTGAGAGGAGGAGAACAATACACCAGAAACAGAAATATTGAATATAGACACCAACCAGGATTGGAAGGAGGGCAGAGAGGTTATGAAGAGGTTCAGATATTGAGCTATAGAAAGATGATATGTAATTTATAGGACCCATCACCAGGATAAGATACCACTATGTTCATGATCTTTGTGCAAGACTAGAATCACCCTCAGTTGGAGAATTGACTTTCCAATGAGGCAGCAAAGTTAGTTTACAGGCACTGCTTTCGCCACAAGATTCAGTAACCAAATGAGGCGACGGAGGAGCAAGAAGATAGAGGACAACTGAAGACAGAAGAAGGGAATAAATCTGATTGAGCATAGGAGAGCAAGTTTCTTTGAAAGAATTCCCAGTTATGAGGTGATGGTTGCGAGAAATTAGCGATAGGAGACAGTCGAGAAGTTTGATGGCCTGATTGGAGACCCTGCCAGTCAGCCTGAGTGAAATGCCAAGACTCACGGCACTGAACTGGTTTCTCAATAAACGCCAGAGAGGTGTTTACTTTGACAAGTACGTGGTCATAAGAACCGATTGGACAGAGGAAGAACAGCAGATAATTTTCAGGGAATTGTTCAAAATCAGATCCAAGAAGAGATGGAGTTCATTGGCTGAGATCAGGCGTCGGGAAATGACCCGGATTGAGTCAGTCCAATGAGTCACAGAATTCTTTTGCTGAAGTGCCATGGCAGGTTAGAGAGTTACCCACACCCAGCCAACTGGGCTGGATGATGACATTGAATCACCACAATGAGGAAGAGATGTGTTCGAATGAGAGGATAGGAAAGTTGGTGCATGTTTCGGATAGTGAGGTGTATATGGAATCATCACTGTATTGGTGGCAGTACAGCACACATTATAAACATGAGGTGGGACGGTACAGCAACACTATAAGTCTACCAATGTTAAAATGAAAATCTTGATGGTGCAAGTCAGACTCTTTTCCTCAAGACATTCTGATTGATCTCGAAGGTAAGGGTCTGGAGCATTCCAGAGCTCTGGAGCTCTCCTAGCACAAGTGTGCCAAGAATCACCCTTTCCCTATATACTGGTTTTATAGATTATACAGCATCTCTAGCTGGCATGTTCTCCTGATTATAATTTAGGCAAGTAATTATGTCACTTAACTTTTATTCAATTTGTTAAAAGTAAAACTTCAAAAGAAAAGTAGACAAAAGTCTCTTTTTTTCTTCTCTTCCTTTTTATGTCTCTCTCTGTCTTGTCTCTGTCTGTCTCTGTCTGTCTCTCCTCTCTCTCACACTCTCCCTCTCCCTCTCAACCTCTCCCTCTTCCTCTCCCTCTCCCCTTCCCTCTCTCTCCTCTCTCACCATATCTGGATGGTGGTTATATCTGGATGGTGGTTTGTCTCCGGATGTGTCCAAGCGTATGTTTGTCTCCGGCGCCAGCTTGGCTCCAGATGTGTCGGAGGTTAGTGTTTGTCTCTGACGTGGTCCGGCGGTAAATTAGCACTTCCAACCGCATGTCTGCCTTCCCTTTTTTCTCACCTCACAATTGTCTTCCCTTCCCCACCCTTCCTCGATCCCCCACCCCTCCCCACTCCCCCTCTTCCTCTTTTCACCACTCTCTCTCTTCCCCTCCCCCCCTCTTATTCTCCCTCCCCCTTTTAGTATTCCCCGTAAGCGAAGCGACGGGTGGTATTTTCCAGTTATTAAATTAATCTGCTTGCAGACCATGCGGCCGATCAGGTTTAAATTTTAAAACTTATTCCCCATGACCGCTAGATCAAACTTGTGATGTTCATGTCGATGATAAAGCAGTCAGATAAATCATTTGGAGTACCTCCATTCCATTTCCACAACAAAATTTACTAATACATTCTGCTTTGGCCTTTCAACCTGTTTAATACAGTCACAAATTTTTTAGAGAATACAGTTTTCAAACACTTTCTCCAACATAAAAACAGAATGTTGTATTTGTTGTATTGTCTTGTCTCCTTCATAGGACGATTTAGAAGGATTTAAAGGCCAATGTTTTAACACGACTGTGTGTTCCGTGATCTATTTTCAGGATAAAAAAAACTCGAAATACAATTTTTCCATAAAGAGTTAATTACGTCTCTTCATGGAAAAGTAGACGGTGACTGCAACCGAGAGACTTAAGGGCGGTGTACAGAACGTTAAAAAAACAACAACAAATACAGAATAGGGAGGTGAAATTTGCTTTGCACATGGGTGCAACACGTGCAGAGTTTTAAAACGAGTGTTCATTTACGGCCCGTAGGGTGTCTAATAAATAAAGAAGATATAAGCACCACTCTGACACTAGGGCTGAGGTTCAGGATTTGGCATGCTCACGAGGCTATACCATCGAAAAGAAACGTCCCAGAAGATAAAGAAAAATAGGGAAACATTTGTGCATTGTCGTGTTTCAATATAACGCTTCTTGCTACGAAACATCACATCTTCTCTTCTCCTGAATATTTCAAATAAAATAATTCCAACCCGTTCATTTTTGAGGCCTTTATACAAGTTGTACCAAATATTATATGTTACATTTACCCTCAAGTTCCTTCTTGTGTTGAGTTTCTCGATGGCTGTGAAAGCAGAAATAAAGTTATAATCACAAACGTTGTAATAAATACAAACCTCAATTGAACATCGCATTGATGTTCCCCAATGACTGAAAGCAAAACATAAGTGAGGAACTTGGTTGTAATGAGAAAGAGGAGCATGCATGTTCCAACTTGTACCTCCATATATCAAAATCTCTTGTGTGTTTCTGGTCCTTAAACAGAGATTTTAAACTGTCTTCACCTCCTTGTTTGCACGTCCTTTTGTCCAAGTTGTACAATTATTCAAAAACAAAAATGTATTTTTATTCAGTTCATCTCTAATGCTTTGGAATCTTTTCAAGCTCTGGCAGACTTCACATTACTACATTAGTAACATTGAATGCTGGCGCATCCTTTTATTTAGCTCTTGAGAAGCAACATTGGATGAGGAATGTCCCCTCCAGCCTTTGCTCATCAGATTGTATCTCCCTGGAGACTATTTATTTTATTCAACACGACATATTTATTTCAACACGATCCAACCTGCAAGGTGAACAATATGGGTACCATCATAATGATTATCCAGGATTGCTGCGAACGAATGAAAGGTCATGGGTTATACACTGACCAATTGGGAAAGGTTTCATGGGTATAGACTTGCAAAACACGTTGCCAAGGAGTTATGCCTTTTTGGAGTTAATGATTATAATAATAATAATAAGTTAATAATGATAACTCCAACTGTCCATTTATAACTGCTGGCAGTTGATACGGGGTACCAAGATGGTCGGCTTCGATACAACACGAGACTATGATGATTTTTCAAAGTTTCGCTTTGATAGATAAGTGGTTTCCAGAGAAAACATTATTAAATATTTTTTCTAAAATCCAATATGGCTGCAAACTTTGTGAAAAAAAGCATTATTCAAAAAAAAAAAAATTGCAATCCCCTTGCGTTGGAGAATATGTATGTGAAGTTTCCCCTTGATCTGAACAACCGTTCTGAGAAAAATGTTTTGAGAGTTTAGGGTAAATTAAAAAATATGGCTACCAAACATTGTGACCTATCAAATCCAGAAATTAACAAACTTCTCAAGCATCTTGGAGGAAACATACATGTAAAGTTTCGCCTCAATCTCGTTTAGCCGTTTTCGCTGAGAAAAAATTTTTAAAAATTTGTGAAATTTTCAATCCAATACGGCTGAGGAACACATTGACCCCCCATATTACATCATTAATATTTACATTCTGGACTCTAATGGGCTGTATGGATGACACTGTGAAGTTTCGTGCTTAATCGGTAAGGTGCGTTTTCTATCCAAGATGGCCACCAAAACTATGTGACTTGTAATGTATAATTTCTACCATATCGGTAGAAATTATCGTTTAGCAGCCATGTCGGTGATGAAGATGCAAAGTTTTTGCTTCGATATAGATAAGTGGATTTCCAGAGAAAACATTATTTAATGTTTTCATCAATCAATATTGCTGCCAAACCATTGACCGATCAATTATCATTAACAACATACCTCCTACCCTTGGAGAATATGTGCTGTGAAATTTCCCCTCATCTGTTCAGCTGTTCTGGAGAAGATGTTTTGAAGGTTTTAGGGTTATTCAATATTTGGCCACCAAACCATGTGACCTATCAATTAGAAATTATCAAACTTGTAAAAGGATGTCCATTGGGGAATGTGTGTAACATTTCGCCTTCAATCTGTCCAGCCATTTCTGGAGAAGTGTATTAAAAAAAAAAACAATTCAAAACAATATGGCTGCCAACCACTATACGATGACGTCATAATAATAAAAAAAGAATTCTAAACGGTGAGTGCGTACATGAGGCTTAATAAATTTCAAATTTTTCCGAGCAGCGTTCACCCTGTCGGAATTTTCACAGGGATCCCTTCACAGATGGACATTCACGAATAATCACCCTTCTTCCCCAAGGGGGAGTTTTCTTGCCATGCTGTCAAGTTTCAATTTTTTTCCGTTGTGCGGTTTCGGAGAAAGATACAGAGGTCCAAAGTTTTTCTGGCGTTTGAAAATGGCTTTTAAATTACCTGAACATGAAAGTAACAAATGTGCTTTGGAAATGTCACCCATTGGCGTCAACAGGGGGTAAACTGTGAACTCCTTTGCAGTATCAAACCCCCCACATGTCTCTCTACTATGTGGGATTGAGTTATGGACCGAGTAACATGCCGCATTCCAATTCTATGTTTACGTTAGCAGTTTAGCCCCTTTTTCCTGCAATACATATCGATATCGATTTTGAATTGCATGTTTAAATAACTGAACCAAAAGTTATAAATGTGGACACCATGGGTGCCAGAGGTAAAGCGGATTCCCCTGACTCTAATGAGGCCACATGGTTTCTCTATGACGCGGGATTCATAAGTTATGGACCGAGAAGAAAACAGACCACGTTCCATCTATTTATTATGTACACAGTTGGACCATTTTTCCTGAGGCCATCATCAGTATCAATGGAATTGCCTAACTCCTGTACTCTCAAACGCATGCAGGCACAGCAAGTGAGCCTTATGCAAAAAAACAAAAGCGAATTCTTAAAAAGTTCTCAGGATTTCCAATAATAAATTAATTCTGCCGTTCAGACCCTTCGTGACCGATCAGGTTTTGAAATTTAAAACGTACATTCTACACGTCGCTAGATATAATGTTAAGTTTCACATTGAATGATGCGGTGGTTTCCAGAGTAAACAAATTTATATTTTTCCTTCAATTCCCATATGGCTTGCCAAACCATGTGACCAATCAACTTATTCATTAACCAAACTTATATCTTATCGCCATAGTATTAACATGTGCATGAAGTTTCCCCTTGATCTGACTAAGACGTCTGGGAGAAGAGATGTTTGAAGGTTTTTGGGTAAATCAATATGGCCAAACAAACCATTTCCTCATGAATAAGGGAATTTAATAAGTTTTTCTTCTGCAACCGCTTGTCAGATTGACAGGAAACTTTCATCATAAGAGCGACTACTCATTAGAATGTTTAAGTGATAATTCTGACGTCATAAGTCACGTGGTGTGGCCAGCCATGTTTGGAAAAAAAGGTGAAAACTTGGACCTCTGTATCTCTGAAAATCGCACAATGGAAAAATTGAAACTTGGCACATGGCAAGTACTTGCACATGAGGAATAAGCAGATCTTTTTGTATAATGTCATAGGTGACTTCGTTATGACATCATAATTGTATACGTAGAATGCTGCATTTTGATGAGTATTGAAATTTTTTGGCGTTCATCGTGGATAAATTTGGCCAACAGAAAATAAATTAATGATGTCATTCGTCACGTGGTTCCAACAGCCATTACATATATATATTTTTTAAACCTTCAGAAATCTTCTTCTGTGAAATGGTGAACAGATCAACAAAAATTTAACAGCTACGACGCCTATCCATGAGGACAAAATTACCCTAACTCTAACATCATGGTCACATCGTTTGGCAGCATATTGGATTTACCCTGAAACCTTTAACGCGTTTCTTCTTCTGCAAACGGATCGACAAATTGAGGGGAAAACTTCACAAAACATTGTTCCCCAAGCCTCAGAGATACCAGGAGTATTCACAAATAATTTGATGTCACATAGTTCTGACAGCCAGTATTAGATTGAATGGAATTTTTTTTTTAATTCTCTTGAACCGCCTTCATCAATGATGTAAAATTCAAATTATGATGTCGTAATGATGGGCCAATATATGTTTTGAATTTCAACTTGATCGGACACATGGTCTTGGCAGCCAGAATTATTTATTTATTTTTTGAATCTGGGTTCTTTTTTGAATAAGGCTGGTTTGAGGGTTAGAGGAGTAGCAGCTTGAAACACAAATCCTATCCAAGTTCCTCCTGATGACTCATCTTTGCTTTTTGTTTGTTCGAGTTTTCTATCTGATTACTTCCGAATGCGTTCCGTACTTTACAGTATTTGATCTTCCATTTGATTTGAATTGAATTCTTAATCCCATTCTGAATTAAATTGGAATAATAATAAACGTCATGGGTCGGGTCAAGTGTCCAATTCAAGGCGGGGTTGCATCGAAGCGGGATGTCTTGGTAACCGGTCTCACTGTCAGCAGTTAAAGTGGCAGTTCTAATTATGTCTCTTATTAATTACGTAAACATACCAGTACACAAACATCACACAAATACACCACAACAAAACTACACAAAACATGTCCTGCGGCGTGAGGGTCTGCAACTCTGATGCTCTTTTCCTTGTTCAATGTTATACAATTTATGTTTTGCATCACCTTCATTGAGTTTCAAGTAGAATACTGGCTATTTTCCTGTTAAATTTGCCCAGTTCCCCCAAAAAATGGTTTGGTTTGCAGTAACATGCTGCTCAATGAATGGGGTAGTGGGTAGGGGGTTTTTTTGGATGTGTTTAAATGAAGCTGATACAGTATTTCAGATTCTACATCTTTCCAGTATGTGTTGTTGATAGTTAACAAGACAAGAATCCGTTCCTTCCTTAATAGCTTCCCACCCTCCGCTGACATAAAAAAGCCTGAATTCCTTCCTCATCCCCACTGCAAACCTTGCTGCCCCCTTTCTATTTAACAGACGGCCATCATTCTGGAAACACTCCCTTTGTCCCTGAAATGATTCCCACTACTTCGTAAATGTTAAAACCTTCTCCCTACCACCATTCTCCAGCCATTGGTTGACATCTATGCTCTGCCTCATAATTTTCTATATTGTTTCCTTAATCTTGTGAGAATCCCAGAAAACCATGACATCACCCGTCTTTGCTTCAGCGGCTTACCCAATATCCTGTATCAATTTTTCAAAACCTCTTGAGTAAACTTTCCCGACATCATTCGCTCCCAAGGTGTACCACAACCAACTTCTTCCTGCCGTGAACCGATACCCAATACGTTTACCTTCCTGCAATGTCCCTAACTCCGACTCCTTCAAAACCACACAGATTCTATGTCTACATCCTTCCTGACGGAATGAAGAATCAACATATTTAATTGTCTCATCACTCACAAAAACCATTCTCCATTACCTCATGTCTACAATTTCTATTTTGGCACAACACACTGCCTGCACCCGTTGCACCTCAACCCACTGCCTGCACCCATTGACCTCCACCACTGCCTGCACCCGTTGCACCTCCACACTGCCACCCGCTGCACCTCCGCCACTGCCTGCACCCCCCATCTCTTTGAAAGATATTGGCATCATGAATTTTAACATGTCCATCATGAGATACAAAATTTGGGGTAAAACAGTATTAGTGTACACAAGTCAGAGGATTAAATGACACCGATTTAGGTATCTCTGCTCGGGTCCTTTGGCAAACAGTGAACCTGGTCTCATGCAGTGATAAACATTAGCATATCATGAACATGATGAACAGAACATATCGAAGGGAATTGAAGAAATCTTCCGATTTTCATCCCTGAAGATTTCGTATATTCCATATTAGATCCTTTCAGGTGATAAAATCCGATGATTACACCCTTTGGGGGCATCCATTGCCAGTATTATACTCTTCAAAATAACTTTAACCCACCCCTCACCCCCAGCAAATGCACTTTTAAATTTAATCCATATATCTGGCAACATAGCAATTATTATAACCCCCCTCCCAGACACCCCTCTCTCTCCTTCCCCCTCTCCCCCTTCTCTCCCTCCATACTCTTCCCCTCCAGCGATCCAGAATGTCGAGTTTCAGCGTCCATTTTCCGCTTTGAACAAGGACCCGTCGATGTGTCTTCAGGTGGGTTGTTGAATGTTTTTAAAATGTCGATGGAAAAACTTTGACACTTAACTGAATAAACAGCCACTGAATTTTTCTGTTTGAGACACAGCGGTCACAATGGCACAGAGTATGCCATGCACAGCGGGATATACAATGGCCGCGGAGAGTCGAAACCTCTCAAAAAACAAAATTTTGGGGTCGGCAGGAATTATGGGGTCAACGGACACTCACCATTTTTGTTAGATGTTATGTAAATCTGAATGGTCCTTGGTTTCTCTGGTGAACTGTCTATTTAAGATATCCACAAATAAGAAAATCAGTTTCCGTTGGCCTGACTTCTGGCTGGGCCATGGAACGTCTCAAAATGGTGAAGGAGTGGTGTTGGAAACAAGACCTTCAGAGTGTCATGATTACACGAGCAGTATGGCAGTTACTCCTTCCTGTTGGAACCAGGTTTGATCATAAAAATCCCATGTCTTTAGTTTTGGAGCAAGTAGTTACTTACTAGTCCCCTACTGGTTTCACCGGAGGGGACTGCTACAGTAGCTATAGGTTTCCTCTCTGTCTGTCTTCCACTGTGGTTTTCAGACTTTGTCCCCCATTCCCTTTAACATATTCAACTTGAAAACTTGCTACATGGCATTATTATGATAAGTACAGAAGGAGTTCGAGTTTCAGGCATTTCATCAAATTTCACAGAGTTATGCCCTTTTTGGGACTTTTAAAAAAAATATCACATTAGTAGGGACATGATGGCAAAGCAGTTTCGCTCTTGTTATTTCTTGATATTGGTCAGATGGATACCGTGGACAGTTGACCCTCTGGCGTTGGAGGGAAAAACAAGAAGCCCTGTGACCCATAGGCCCATAATACAAAAACAACTGACACGTTCACTTGTGGTAAAGGTCGTTGGCTGGAACTGCCTCAGGATTTTTCTTCTGTCAAACATCAGATATTCTGTCTATTGACAGACATCCTGAGAGGCTGGAAATGAGCTTCACCTGACATGTGATTAGTCTCTCAAATAAACCTTTAACCTTCCTCACTCACTACTATCAATTGGATGAGTGTGTGTGTGTAGAATAAGTGTGTGTGTGTGTGTGTGTCGGTGTGTGTGTGGTGTGTGTGTGTGTGTGTGTGTGTGTGTGCGGTGTGTACGTGTTGTACGTGTGGTAGTGTGTTACTGTGTGTGAGGCATATCTTGTCTATTAGTTACGTATGTCTATTCATTAATTTATTCACACTATTGGAATGTACCTTTTGACCCTTCAAAACTGCTGAGACCCCTTCGACCTTTGAAGACCCTTTAAGACCCTAAGACCCCTAATGACCCCAAGGACCCAAAATCCTGAAAGTCCCGGGACCCAAAAGTCCCAAAAGGACCGAAAAGTCCTTAAGGACCCAAAGGTCCCAAAAGTCCCTGAGGAACCAAAAGGTCCCTTGAGGACAAAGTCCCAAAAAATTCCCCAAGCACCCAAAAGACCCTTGAGACCAAAAAGTTCCCAAAAATTCCCAAGGACCCAAAATGGACCCCAAAATTGTACTCAAGGACCCAATACTCCCAAATGTTCCTGAGTACCCAGAAGACGCAAAAGTCCCAGTGGGAATCAAAGACCCCTAGACTGTAGATCCTGTCGACCCTTTAAGATCTTTGACGATACGACAAAAAAATCCATTTGAATTCCCATGTTTAAACGCACGCACGTTTTAAGCCGTGTATAAAGCAACTTTATATCCTTCGATCTCTCTCTTTTT
>CM068967.1:84282540-84301237 GCA_035128595.1 Eptatretus atami
TTATTTATTGTTCGGGGGGGGGGGTAGGACTTGATGGTAGCTCCTCAAGCGTTTCAGCCTGAGTGTTCCTGTTGCTTCCTCCCAGGGTAAGATTCCGGTCAGAACGGTTTTTAGTTTCCGAGTCACACAGCTTGTAAGTCAATAGCATTTCTGATTACTGCATCAGTATTGACACAACGGATTTGTACTGGTGCTCCTCATGTCTATGTGCTCTTCCATTGTGGGAGATCTCTGGTGATGTAACTGAGAAATAAGGGGATTTGATGAAAACGAAACAGCCATCAGCGTGAAAGAGAGATCTGCGCTTCCTGCGTAACGGTGTTATCACTCCAACGGCGGGAGGTATACAGTATTTGGGGTTCTCGAAACATATTTTACAATTCCTGGTTCAGCTTCACCACGTGATGGACTGGGAGCAGTAACAGGATTAATCATTTGCTTCGCTATTGTCCGTGACAAGGATTTCAGTGGTTGACATTGGATACCGAAGTGACAGCAGGTTCAGTCACTTAGTGGTCGTGTAATCACCGTCAATGACTTTCCAATGGAGAGTTTTTAACAGGAGTGAAACGTTTCATTATCTGCGGATAGACCGGAAACGTCTCTGAAGGGAGACGTCGAGTGTCTACCGGCAAGTAGGGTACTTGGTGCAGCGTTAGGGTCTGGGTCCATCCCGATACTATTCCGGGTTCGAGCCTCGTAGAGTGATGTAAGCACTACTGCGGGAACATTACCGACAGATTCCGTTTTGTTAATGCTTGCCTGTCTTCTGGGTTAAAGACCATTCGGTATAAGTCTTTCGTTCGCTTGGATGGAAGATGGGAATACCTTCCCATATCATTGTTTTGGGCTGTTTAATTATCAGACTGAGAGGACTGGGGCGTTATTTCCGACAGGGGATTCGCTGTCCTTCACAGTCGAGGAAGGAAGAAGAAGGACGTATCTTGTTGAACGGAGTGTTGTTTTATCGTTTGACGAGGGTGCCTTTGGCAAGATCGTCTTCCATGAGTGTCCAATAATTACCCATTCTAAACAATTTCAAGGTGTCGTGGTGTACATAGATCTTGGTATCATGATTTATTCAATTTTGAGTTTTAGTAACTAATGTTCAAGCGTTCTTTCCAGCATTAAGGTGAGAAGTACGACATAGCTTGTTCGATAAGAATCACCAGTGTTGCGATTGTCTGGCTACGTAAGGTAACAATAGTGATCTGAGAACACAGCACCATATACGAATAGTTTCGAGATCAACGTCTGATCTTTCAGGAAAGGAGGAAAGAAGGGGAAAAGAAGGAAAGGAAAAAAGAAAGAAAAAAAAGGGGTGTGGGGGGCTAATAAGGAAAAAAAAAAAGAAAAAAAAAGAAAAAAAAAGGAATAATAAAAAAAGTAGGGTGAAAGGCAAAGGAAGATAAAGAAAAAAACGAGAAAAGAAAGGCAAAGAAATGAATAATAATAATAATTGGGATAATTAAATAATAGGGGAAGATTAAAAGAAGAGGTATAATAATTTAAAATTGGAAAAAGAAAAAAAAAAAATAAAAAAAAAAAGAAAGACAAAAAAAGAAAAGAAAAAGGAAAGAAACGAGGAATGAGAAACAAAAGGAAAAAGAGAAGGAAATAAAATGCGTTCGGAGATAATGACCTTGGACGGCTGGTGTGGTCAGAGGGGAGAACGAGCACGAAATGTCCGTGCATCTGTTGATAGTCCATGTTGATGATAAGTTTGTGAACCAGTTTTAGTCTCAGACCGAAGATAACACGACGTTTGTTATTCGTGAGGCTGCACTGAACTTTGTCAGTACCCGGTCGTTTACGTTTTCCCTGTAGGATAACGAGATCCTCGGATGCTTCGAGTCGTCGGATGGACCCGCTTGTTTTCGTCTTCGAGGGGCGCATGGAGCTATGCTGCTGGCATCTATTCGTGACTTCCTCTTTCTCCGCATTTTTTAACAACTATAGTACTTATCGTTTTGCTTTAAAACGGACTCTCTGCAGGATCCTCTCTTTGCTATCTAATAAAATTTCTGACAAATGTATTTCTTTTGTTTCGCTGTACGTTACCGCGTGAGAACAGGCACGCCGATCAGAGGGAAAAGGCAAACGCTCACGCTTACATGCTCAATGCGATTGCCATCCCTCTCGGATGGATCTGGCCTGCTGGGAGGTAGTATATCCGGGACGGAGCCCCAATGTTGTTGTGGAAGTTATTGATTAACATATTATTTTGTCCTGTATTTATTTTTAAAATCAATTTGTTTAAACCTGAGCTCGAGTGCAAATCTGTATTCAAATTGACAGACACGATCAATTCACATTGCCACAACGTGAAAGTACATCATATAGAGCTGTTATTATACCTTGTACTTGGCTAGTGCGAAGAGTACAAGCCACTGAGATGGATAATTCTCCTCACGAGTCTTGCACTAAAACAAGGTATATAGAATTTCTTTGGTATTCTATAAATGCCTTTTTCATGGGAGAGTGGTGGGGGCTGTTAGCCTTAACAAAGAACTCCAAAATGAATTACGGGTGTCTTCTAGGGTGAAAATCAACTTTGTAATGATAAACAACTTGGTGTCTCAGAAAGGTCAACTTGGTGTCAGAGAAGGCAATCCTGTTTATCAACGTTTTAGGGAAGAAGACTTGGCTAATGAGGGAAGGAACATGACAGCCAATTCGAGTTATAGCATAAAAATTAAATTTATAAAACACCAGCACAATTACAATTTTAGAGAACATTAATAAGATTAATTTTCTTCCACAGGGGGACATCGCAGTTCCATAGCACTGCCGCGCTTTGCAGGATTAATTACTGCTCAGGAATGGCGGTAATTTTGAGATAACCACTTTCTGAGCAGGAGTATCTAAAGGAACGTGTCAACGAAGTGTCCAGAGTCGATGGATGGCTTTGACGATGAAGAGCAACGTGCTCTTCGTGACACAAACACGACTACTCGTTAGTCATTCCGCCACGCGGCACGTACTACCAACACAATATTTCCGATCCGAGAACATCGCCTCCGACAATTCGCCTCCGGTGGAGAGCAATGCTGACGCCATTCTGCGCGATAACCGTTCGAACGTGGCATGTCTCGAACGAGCCCTATCGTCTTCAAATGACTTTCCCGAACATACATGATATGAGGCTTAATACCAATTGCTTCATAACTCCGGCATACGCCATAGTTGAGAATGCGGAACGAGAACAAAACATGCACTCAGTGAGGCATGATTGCAACGTACAGTTGAATGTCTTTCTAGAATGTTCCCAGCTCAGGAGGTTCTGGGCGGGGCCTTTACCTCTTGAAGATTTGCGACCCATTTGATACCATACACTGTCCTGCATTCCATTGTTCCTTCTTCCGCAGTTACTGTTTACATCACTTCATTATCCAAAACTGTGGATACTGTCTTACCTCTCCACTTCCTAGTGTTGCTAAAGTGCTGTACCACCTTGTGTACCAACCTAACGGCAATCTAATGTGGCAAAGAATAGTTTTGGATCCGATGGGAAGGCGAGTTGCCTCGGGGTCCCCCTGTGCCACCATGGGCTGCATGTGATGGTCCCACTGGATAATTATAAAAACGGACTGGTATATCTCTTGGAGAATTGTACTATTATTTTACCTCAATATGTTTTTTATTACATCATTTTAATGTTTAATTCTGTTTGTCCCTTTTATGGCTCTGAAGATTAATAGATCATGCCTATGTTGACTGTGCAAGATCTGAACCCACTTTTTACCTTATATCACGTTGTGCGTCACAGATGAAATTGTATTTTCTTTCGTAACTTTATTTTTCAAGTTGCCTTAAAATTTCAACATCATGTTTGATCTGCTCTGCCAATTTTTATAATAGCTGAAGGGAAATTGCATTTTAAACAAGGAAAGCTAAACTTCTTGCAAACCCTGATGCTGATTACGAATGTTTTTACAGTTTTAGGCCTGGTGGCTTGAGATTAGTGGAGAATTTTATTCAACAAAAATATAAATGATACTAGATCTTTTTTTAAGCAGAAATGGTGCTATAGAGATGCTTTGTGTAAAGTAGATCATAATGATCGTATTATTTCATTTTCGTGTGACTTGACCTTTTTATTATGTTTGTTGTTAGTATGTTATGGTGTAACTGGGTTTTCCTAACTTGTATATCGAATAAAGGTATACAAAGGTCAAGTTCTTCTCTGTCATCTCTCCTCTTCTCTCTCTCTCTCTCTCTCTCCCCCTCACTTCCCACTCTCTCTCGACGCAGTCTCTCTCTCTCTCTCTCTCTCTTCTTTTGCAAAGATTCAATCCCATCATCTTCGTATCCTTTCCTTCGTTCCCACCAAGTCACGAATCATGTGGAGAGCTGTTTGCCTCTGAAACAAATTGTCTTTATGGCCTGAAAAAAATCAACTGGGCAATCTCAGATCATTCAACAAGCGCTGCAACAGATTGTTGTTGACTCTCAAGGGGAGCGCAGAAAAACATCATCGCAATCTCGGTTAAATTTCAATTTCTCCCTCTAAAACGCTGTTATCTGCCTCAGGAGTATGCTTACTTCACCTTCCTCTTCAAAGCACGCCATTTGATGTGAGAAGCTGAATGCATCTATTATGTGTTGCTTGAGATTATGTGTCCATAACCCTCGCTTTCTGTACATCCGTACCACCCCTATCCAGTCATACCACTGCTCTTGGACTCTGTGTCTTTGCACTGAGAAGGTGAGAAAGTTCTTAATACTCATAATGACTCTGCTACTGGACCAGATGGATAAGGAAATGTCCTAACAAATCTGCTCTGCTTGCTACTTGCACTCCTCTCTGTCCAGATCAATTTCCATCTGCTTGAAATCAGCCACATCACACTGGCATTACATAAAAAAATGTGCAAATCAATCTTTAACTACAGACCTATTAGTTGACTTCATCATGAGCAAGGTCATGGTATCCATATGCTTGATTGAAATCCTCTTTTCTCAAGGCTCATTCAGATACCAATTTGAATTCAGACTATGGTCGTCTCTCACTCTAAAGCATGGACATCTCTTCTCTCCCAACTAATGGATGGAGGTCTCAATGTCAGATGTGAGATCAGGATGTCTCTCGAGCAGATTCGATTTCAATTCAGTCTGGCATCCTATCCTTGCCTCTCCAAAACTCTCTGCTATGGACATCCCAAGCACCCATACATGACTTACTGACTCCTCTCGTGTGTAGTCAACACGTGGCACTCAAAGGAATTCTTATTCTTCTTCCTCTAATTGCTGCCCTATCCATTCTTGGCCAGTCCTAATTCATGATCTTCATCAATGATCACTTGTCTCTGGAAATCCCTTCATTATTGTGATGATTCCACACTCACCGTGCACATTCCTCATCTCGATGCCACCATCAATGACGATTTGACACTAACGCGTGGTGATGGATGTTAATTGCTCACGATTATGATTTGTGGTGAAACTCCAAAATCTAGAATACTGCTCAACCTTCACTCATTGTTCCTCTTTTTCGCCAGCTCTGGGAACAAATTTCCCACATTCTTTCAAACCTCAATCAACCCCCCCCCCCCCCAGCCCCGGTCTTCATGACGTTGTTACATCATCCCCATCCAACCAGATATTTTCAGACGCCATATACACCTCGAGGCCACCTCCAATTTCCAGTTTTTTCCTTCTAGAATGTTGCTTCTATATCCATCCTTGTCCAACCTGTGCATCCCCCTTTCTTTCTCCCTACAGTCTTATTTGTGCGTCTCCTCTATTTTTGGTCTTTGCTGTTGGTGTTCTCCCTTTTTCTGCTGCTTACCTTTTGTTTCTGTTGCATCCGGGTCCATTATTTTATTGCTCTTGCCGAAACCTTGTTTGACTGAAAGTCCCTTCCAGAATATTTGGGAACGATAAGTTCAATGGGATAAGAATGATAAGTTGATTTGGTTTGACATAAAGAAGGGGCTTACACTTAGAAATGAAAAGTAAATTAATAGTAATAATAGGTTTATGTGAGCAAAAACCGATAATTCCAAAAGTAACCTGTGTATTTAATGCCAATTTTCAGATAACAGCTGTGGCTTTATCCTTTCAACGTTGCACAAGTAATCCATAAATGTATAAGGTCCTTTCACTTTGGACAAAACAAACCGTTTCCGTCTGCGAAGGAGGGCGATAGGATTTGAGGCCTTGTTGAACTGATGGATCCCGAACTCTTGGAGAAACGAAAAATGTTGGAGAGAAAGCAGTTGCAGGATGCGTTTCGGGAGTGGGAAAAACTTACTTTACAATGACTTCAAAGTTTATAACGCCAGCACTGTGTAGTGTCTTCAAGTTAACATCTCACACCCTTGATGCAGCATTACTGGATAAAGAGGTGTTTCTGTGAAGATATGCAGACAGAACGTTTAAGAAGTCAGAAAAATTTAAGCTCAGGTTTAAATTATTTGATGATATATTTCCTCTTTTCAGAAGAGCAATTAAGATTGGAAGCTTGTGTGTATTATTTTCTAATTTGTATGCTTTCTATTCCTGGAGAGTCAGCACAATTTCAGGAATTTTGGACTGATTCTTCTTTTTCTCTGAAGCTGAAACCTAAGGTGATGGGTCTAACACCTGGGATGAGCTGCATTTGTCGCAATTGCTGCCTCGCCCAGAGCTGGTGGTCGTGAGCTCCGTGCTAATGCTGCATCAATCAACACCAATGGTGATGACGAGTCAGCTTCGACGGTAACGCATTTCACTTAAATTACTCTGATCTCCTTTCATTTTTGTCAATTCAATTGATTATTCAATTATTTTGCCTGTTGTCGTTGAACAGAGTGTTGTAATCTGGCTTTGCTATAAGATACAAGTCTCCAAGTAAGAGTTTGAAAGGATGACCCTGTGGTTGCCATTTGGAATCTATGTGCTGGACGTCTGAAGTTCATTCATTAATTTCCCTCCTTTTGGACATTCAATAGAAGAACAAATGGCATTTGCTCTTTCAGACAAAAATGGTGTGTTACAACAGAGAACGCCAACAGCAAAGAAAGAAACATTGTAAAATATGACAGTATTCGAGAACAATAATAAAATCACTCAGATACTGGCAATGAATGTACAAGTTAAAAGGAATGTTAAGTGAATGAAAATATGGTTGTTTGAAAAAGCACAAACATAACCGATGCTCTTGCTTAAATTTTTTCTGTGGTTTTTGTAACATTTGCAACGATATCATCAGGGTCCAATTGCAGAATACAGTAGACTCTCTTATGTGAAGATGACTTGTCTACTTGAATATACCTTCAGCCTCTTCTCAGTATGTTACATTTTTGGCAGTTCAGTACTTGGCAAAATTTTTTAAATGGTGAATTACCCTAATGCAGGTGAGTCAAAAAGTGGGGTAAACATTGGTGCCTTTGTCTGTCTGTCTGTCTACAAACGTCAGTTTATATCGGGACAAACTTCATTATCAATTGAATGTTATAATTTTGAAACTATCGGAAAACAAACCTGAAGTTTTATCAAATACTTTGGCCTTGAATTTCTCTCAATAGTGCAATCCGCAGAGGAGGAATAAATGTCTTTTACTCTTATGCCTGTCTGACAGTCAATACAAATTGAAAATCATACAAACAGGAAATTTACTGTTTTAAGGACGTCATAAAGACCAAAAAACACACGAAGACACTTTTTGTCGTATCACCCAAGGTGCAGGATAGTAGAAATCATTGGCTGAGGGCATGGTTTTGTTGTTCGATGCAGTGCCTCTACGAGTAGGGCAGGATTTGTAATTTGTTCATGGTGCGCGATAGCTCGCCGACTCTCGTGAAGACCTAGGGATCTTTTGTGTCACAAACTAATGCTGGTGGATGGGATGCCATATTAGCATCAGTACGAAGATGGCAACCACATTGATGAATCTCCCACCTGTGAAACACTGGGATGACAGTTTATGGTAGGTCAGTAGGGGGGGGGATAGATTCAGTGTAAAATGCTGTAAAAATTTTTATGTAAGCAAATGGGTCCCGAAACTGACAAATACCAACCCATTTTCCTCTTCAAATACCACTCCCTCTTCCTGCGAAATTGTGATCATACTGCCTCCGTGCAGGATAACCACATGCAATGGCATTGCATGATCCACTCAGTGAATGGGGAAAAGGTAAGACTTCTGAGCCTCGACAATCTTTCTAAAAATTTCCCCTTACAGTTCAACATCCAACTTAATCTCCTCCCTCCTTCAACACACTATAATATATTGTATAACTGACATAGGAAGGGTTGGGCAACACATCGACTTTTTTCTCTGTTGTCTACTTGAAGGATGTTTTTATGGCCATTTTTCACGCTGATAGAATCCGTTGAAATTTTTGACTCATAGATTGATGTCTAGGTGGTAATTCCAAATGGCTGCAAATTTCCTCAAGGTAAAATTTATAATTATGGCTTACTAGGGATGATAGTCATTTTCTTATGTTTACCGGGTGCTGATATGAAATGAGTAAACATGACACATGATTGGCTCGTGTGATTCTATCGCTAAACATGGTATTTGTGAAAATACCACCTTTTCAATTTCAAATACGAATTTGAATTGATTAATCAACTATTTACTATCCTTGTTTTGATGTTGTACGTTTTCGTATCGTACAGTGTAACTGTATGATTAAAGGTTCACTGTTTTGACCTCATATTCGATATAGCGACTGAAAAATAGAAATAATATCACATGCCTACAAGCCTAAATTTCAAATTTACCTGAAAATGCGTAATTTGGCGGCCATTTTGAATTTTTGCATTTACAAACATAAAATCATCTTGTCAAAAAGTTCACGGATTCTGATCAGCACACGTGAATTTGGCCTGAAAAAACACTCCTTTCAAACAAAGTTGGTTGTATGCCAACCTAATAATGACACTTCACAGCTTCGCATTGAAAACCTTTCCCCCCATCTTTGCTTAATTTATTAACTAATGAATAAGACCAATGTTCTCTGGTCATTAACTCAAATAAAGAGAGCAATGATTGTGTTTGTTTTTGTAGTTTATCAGTGTTTGATTTCTTATGGCGTTTCACAGCATCGGAGATGTTAATAATAGATTTGGGATTGGGTTTCTTGTCTTAAAACTTGTTGAGCGGTTGCTCACCAGTCATTATCTGTATAACCCTCCAAATGTGTTTTCCATTTGTTTTAAATTCTAACAATATTCACACCAACTTTAAATTTTTGGTTTTCTTGAGTTGATATTTTTGTGATTCTAGTTTTATAAATTTCTGATGTTTGATTTTTGTTGAGGCAGAACTGAATTATATAATCATACTACAATATTTTGAGATTAAGATACCCATTTCTGATGTTGAGTTCTGTAAATTTTTTATCATAACCTCGAAAAGCAATGAATAAAATTGCGTCAATATAAAATGCTTCTCCTTAAAATTATAATGTCATACATTATTCTGATGGAAATTCCATGGAATGTGTTTGTAGAACTCATATCTTACATCCATCCATAATTTCTTTTTCCACTTTGATTTTGAATATCGTTTAAGTTCATATTAGGAGTAACCACCTTTTTACTTTTTCAAAGGAATACCCAAGCATACTTTGACTTAAATCGATAAGGTTAAAGCATAATTGTATCTCCTTATCAGTACTTCAATCAATCACAGAACCGTATTAAAACCATTTGGAAAAGACCTCCTTATTTTATACTTTGGATTATAGGTTTTATGTAATCATCAGCTATAAATTATCAGATATTTGCTCTTTAGTCCAACTTATTAGAGTTTAAAGTTTTTGGATGACAAAACCTAAGTTTTAATTTAGGCAATGTATCTGTCAACGATAACCATCACCTATTCTTCACATGGTTTTCATATCAAAGACAAATTAATACATTTCTTCAGTTCTCTCCGCTTCATGTTGTCATCAGTGTTTGCATTCCTAATCAATATAGTTCACTACACTTCATCACCTAAGTTATCAGGTTTTTGTCACAGTTTGGGGATTGCAGCTTCACTGAGTCCTTTTCAAATTGTTCCTGGTTCACAGAAAAACATCCAAAGGTGCAAAAAAAAACTAATTCCCCTGGATCCAGTTGTGTAATTTACTTCCTGATAAAACTTTTGCATATACCAACATTTTTATGATTATCAGTTTGAACAAATTCTACTTTGTATAATCAATATAATTGCATTCCATTCATATAACTAAATTTACTTATAAATACGATATATTTTAGTGTCAGTTTCTTTTACACTTCAAACAATTAAATATTAACAAACATGATGTGTGTGTGTTGTGTGTGTGGTTGGTCCTTCATAAATCAAAACCAGGAAGACCTAGCAGCTGAAACTTGCATCTTACTAGAAAAGCCAAGGAGTGCAATGACTGATATTGAGTTCAGCCGGTTTAATTAAAAAATCCCTTTTGAGATATAAATGCCCTTATTCTTTTAGGACCATGAGCTTCATACTTAACACGTGTCGAGAGAATAGAAAACAACAACAAACACAATACCCTGACGATTTGGAATCGTGTGTGGCTATGAACCCTTTGCTTCCGGTGTTTTTAAAGCTGTGCGGTGTTAAACAGATTGGGTTTTATTCTATTTGTGATATTACTTAACGCTGCACATAGAGAATAGAAACACACAACAACACAATACCAATGGCAATTTGGAATCCGTGTGTTGCTATGACACTTTGCTTCATTTTTTTTTTTTTTGCTCTGTTATTTTTGTTCGCGGTTTTGTTAGGAAATGAATGCATCCGGGAGATAAAGCATGCGAGACATGAAGACCGCAAATGATACAGACAGGTGTATATTTCTCCACTGATTTTATAAAGATATCTCCCGCATCATCAAGAAAAATAATTTTTAATCGTGATTTACGTTATTGGATCGCTGATACCCGAATCAGGCCGAAGTAACCGAAATTGCAGTATACAGTTGTTGAAAAGTTATAGGTAAAGTCAGAAGCGAAATGTAAGAAGAACTATACGTTGCTTATACGTATTTTTTTTTTTTGTTAGATGAGATTGTGTCTCGTTGTGAAGGTTAGTCTGTTTGTGGAAGGTAATGTTGAGGTAATATATTTTTTAGATGAGATCTTTCTAAGGTGGTGTATTTGTCGTTGGAAGGTAATGTGAGGATTTGTTTTTTTTTCACATGAGAATCGTTCTAGGCGGTGTAGTGTTGTGTGAAGGTAATGTTGAGGTAAGGTAAATGTCAGAAGCGATGTAAGAAGAATTACTACGTTCGCTTCTAGGCCTTTGCCTATTCCATATGTATCTTTCTCGATGCATCCTCTGTCACCGTTTCTATGGGTCTAAGGCGTATGCTAGTAAGTCCGCTCGGGTCTGAAGCCGCATGTTTTTGGCCTCTCACCATGCTGACTTGGAACAGGCCACAACGATTTCTATCGATAAAGTTTTTTTTAACTTTCCTTGTTTAATTATCGAATTGCCTGTCATCATCGTATGATCTGGGTACATTGCAATGCTTATAACCCCGGAGACTTAGCGTCGTTTCTTTATTTCAGTCCGCACATACAATACCACAAATATTCTTCAATAGCAGCATTACAAAATTTAAGCTCCAGAATCGAACTACACAGCAGCTCTAACTCTTAAAGTGTTCATTTGTCCAATTCGGACATATTGACATTTTGGAGCGTCCTCGGGAGGTGTATGTTAAAAGACGATTCGGATTGCCACTGCGTGCCAAGGGAGCTTTTCTTATGATGTTTCATTGAGTGCTTAAGCCACCTTGGCGAGTGTCAAAATATTTGCACCGTCACGAAATACTGTATATCCATCGACAGGGAATAACTCGCCTGTTTGCACTGCGTTCTGCGGTGGCACAGGCGGGCTGGCTGACTGAAATGTGAATTTATTTTCAACATTACCCTTTGTAACTTTTCCATTATACGACCAGTCAAACTTCGACATCGATCATATATAAATAATATGTATAAATAAAACAGTAAATCTTTCCACGACCGAGCTCTGCGATGGGGCAGTCTCATCATTGGGCCTCCAGGCTGAAAATGTGAAATTTATATATTTCAACCATTTACCCTTTTTGTACGTTCTTCAATTATACGACCGTACACTTCGACATCGAAATATATAACAATATATATGTATAAAAAAAAAAACGTATACATCTCACAATCGTACGAGCTGCGCGATGGCCGCAGTCTCTATAGTGTGCTCACGCTAAAAGTGAATTTCCTGTTGGATACGACATCGCTTTCTCTTTAACTTTTGTGCGATGTGTTTTCAATTATCTACCCATCACTTCGACATTCGATAGATGTTAAAAAAAACCCATCAGGACCCGTGTTCAGAACGTCTTGAGCTGTGAAAGCAGTGGTCACATTTTGTGAAAAATTGCATTTTGTTTAATTTCGCTTGGAAATCCATAATTTGAAGAATTATATTTATAAACGTAAGCTTATGGTCTTTGTGTCTTTAGCATGCGTAATCAAATGAACGTGACAGGCTGGTTGCCTACCTGGTGATTTGACAACTGTAAGGAAACCAAATTACCTACACTTTTAAATGGAAAAACAAATTTAAACATCTTCATGGGTTCGGTACACTTGAACTATGACGTAAAGAAATTAATGCCGGGTAAACACTACCTTGTATCTCCGGGTAACACACTACTGGTATGCTTCAGTGTACACACTACCTTGGTATGACTGCGGTACACACTACCTTGGTATCTCGGGTAACCACTACCTTGGTATGCTCGGGTAACAACACCTCCTGGGTAAAAATTCTCGGGTAACACACTACCTTGGTTGCTCGGTAACACACTACGTTGTTATCCTCGGTAACAACACTACATGGTATGCTGGGGTAACACACTACTTGGTATGTCGGGATACACTACCTGTATGCCTCAGGTACCCACTACCTTGGTATGCCTGGTAACACACACTTGTATGCTAGGGTAAGCACTACCTGATCCATGTAAGGCATACTTGTATGCTCATAGTAAGGCAACTTTGTATGCTCAGTGAACACACTACCTTGATGGCCAAATGAGTACAGCGTTTGTAACAGTAGTTGACTTTAACTCACAGCAAGTAAATCACGTTTTACCTTTGTCCCGCAGCTGTTTCTGCTTGAAGGAGTTGGTCATCTTTATAGAACGGGTTTGCTTTAGCATCATTATTGTCCGACCGCACTGTCCGTTGATTAGTCATGCCTTTGCATGTTGTGCCTTCCCTGTGGCTCCGCCTACCGTGAGCCATGACTAACGTTTGTGAAAAACGGCGGACCATGACCCACGCTTGTAAAAACGGCGGAGCATGAACCACGCTTGTTGAGAAAAAATGTCGCCTGCTGTCTTTTTGCCCCTGCGAATGAAAATGCGTTTTATGCCAGACGTGGCCACCAAGTGTATGATGCATTTGTTTTTCGCTAACACCAGAATTTTACTGTGACTTTATGTCGACCATGAAACAGTTCGATGCTCTCGTTCCGACGAATGTCGACAATTGTGTTACAACAACACCTATAGGAAAAGAACTTGGCAACTTGATGTGTAGACAAAGTAAGCTCTACTGTCTTATCTAGTGACTATTAATTTTTATTGAACCCTACTCTATCATGATCTTGTACATGTATAAGATCACCGTAATATTGGTCAACTACTATCTAAAATTTTATTATGTTTTGTTACAGCGATTACCACATAACTCATAGACCCAACGTCAAAAAAAGAACTCTAGCTCACAGGTGTTAGACGTAATCATGCGGTTGGGGTTAGCTGTAGCATCCGTCCAACCGAGAGCAGAAACAGTATCGACTAGGCCCAGCAACAGTAATCAGACTAGGCCAACACAGCCCTAGCAAGCGAGAAACTGGTTCCGCCCGTCAGGGACCGTCTAACCAAACACAAGGTCCCAGTGTCTCACTCGATCGCCATCAGCCAGACATAACATCAGAGATCACCAGAAGTAAGCGATCAGCACGATCATTTCAGGCTGGTCAAATTTCAGAAATGTCTAACAAGTTCTATGTTGCACAAAAACGTGCTAAAGCGTTGCTGCAAAGCTGGCCTGCAGTTCGAGATACAAGCAGCTAACTACGCAAAAAGCAAGCTTGGCGCCGCGAATCAGCACGAACAAGCAGAATCAGCACGAATTCAAGCAACAATGGAGCTGATTTAACTACTACAATCAAAAACAAGTCGCCGTTCCTGACAGATACAAGCCATTGACAATGTATTAGTCTGAACTGGGGTGGAAATGGCCCCCCGCCGATATAACCTAACCTCAGGAGACATCAGCAAAGCGCACAGAACAGTATTGGAAGATACAGTTATCGCAGTGTTACCACTGCTGATTTATCGCTACTTCGAAATATGCCAAATAGCAACACCATGCTTTAGCCAATATCGCCAGTAATTTATACCAAGCCAAAACACAGACACCCTGATAACCCCTTCTTTCCTATTAAATAACCGAGTATACATCTACATCTGTCCCACGAGTACAGACATTAATCAAGTTCAAACCTCGTGGTGACTTAGACCAATTTCTTTCATTGTGCCGTATACACAGCAATAATCACAAGCCTAATATCACTGAACTTTTACAATATTGCTGAGAAAGAGTGCTTTAACACGCTTGTTACATTCAACGACACTCACGAAGCAACACCAGTGGGAAGGCAGACTTTCGCAGCGTTGTGAACATTTGGTGCAGTGGTTAATGAAGAATTGCTCCAATTAAGTGGTTAGGTCACAATCGAAAAAACGCCGTCAGCTGAAAATGTAAATGCCAACATCCATTTCCGAGCGCTTATCAACGAAGTATGGAGGCTAGAGAGGATTTGGGCAGTCCGAAATGGTGGAAGCTCAATCAAACATAAACTTTCTTCATTCGCGGCTGTAACAAAGTACAACAACAAACTGTATGAACTGTCAGATCATTGATAAGTCTTTCCTCAAGAAGATAAATACGCCACTCTTTTAGGCTATTGAACTCTTTCACGGAGTTACTAACCACTCAATAAATGCCTTACACTACGGAGAAATGGACATGCATGCGTCAGACAAAAAAAAATAAGTGTTATTCCTTTCTTGTTTGCTGAGTTTAATCAAAACCTCAGCATACACATGAATCCTCGTTTTGCTACGAAAGTATGCCGCACAGAGCACATCGAGTGGAATAGACATCACAGGTAAACAAACTTCCTGCACATCGCACCCCTCTCCAAGAAGACAGACATTCAGACCAAATGTCCTTTGCCAATACTGCAATAACTCAACGACTGTCGTGGTATCAAATTGAAGCATTTCGAAAAAGGGACTTTCTCGCGGGAAAATAAGAGTTTCGTGCTGTTTCAACTTGACCATGTTGCAAAGACTGTTAATGTAAATTTATCCTTGTGTGTGAAGAACAAGCAGGATTTACATCGCATGCATACACAAGCGCAGCCTTAAAAGCCACGGTGACCCAACAAGCCCAGCCACGCAAAGCCAATAAAGTCCCGAAACGGCGGGGACTACCCGTTCAACAGTCCAACTCAAATGCAAACCAAAATTTGTGGATGTTCCCGGTAAACATGCAGTAAAATTCTGACCAAAGTTACCACAGTGACCAAGCAAACAAGTATATCATGCTACGTAATCCTCGAACGACCAGTAGCAACGTCGCTGCCAATAAAGATTTTTCAAATGATTGATTGAATCGGTGGAATATTCCTACAATTACTCATGCTCCGGTCACCAAATGGTTGGAACGTGCATGCAACACAATAGAGTCCATGACGGTAACACAAATACACAGTTCCTACGTTAATCGAGTGAGATGAATTCCAATGCTCGTACGAAATAACACGCCCGAGTCCATTGCATCATGCCACTTGCTGATTTGCTGCAGAATCCCCCGAGATGAACAGCGACGCCGAGATATTAATTTTTGATCGCGTGACATTCAGAAAGCGCATCATATTTGGAACAACGGTACGGGCCGAGAGGATCTCATTCGCCCAGAAACAACTTTTGTGGCTGAGCTAAATACGGTAAACTTGTATCGGAAAGTTCATAAAAGGTGTTCTGTGTGAATAAAATTAACTTTTTTGCGGACGGATCCGTCCGTCAATTTTCCCACCAATATGACATAACTGTTTGTGAAGAATCGTTACTGCAAACACAATTTTAGACATTTCCAAGTGAATCAAATAGACAACAATCTGGCATGTCCACTAAGAACAGACAATTCTTTCGTAATGGAAGATGAGGATATCGGTCACCTGAAGGTTGGGTGCACCGCGCCGTTAGGAGACGCAGCGCTACCATAATAATAAACCGCATCAAAGAGCTAGTCCTGCACCCACACTATTAAAAACCGCCAGACCGTTGCTACAAGACTCATGCAAGTCAGACGTCAATCATAGCTGCTTCAGGCCGTACATGCGACACGACCAAACGTCAACGACACGGAACAGTTCCCCCAGTGTCAAAACCACCGACAAGTAAAGAATTCGACCGTCTGCCAATGTTCAAACCGGCGAACATTTCTCATCCACACCTTGTAAAGAAGTTTAAAACGGTTTTCCGACTGAAAGAGAACTTGATCGGGCGCTGTTGTCAGGTTACGACAATCCCATCGTATAAAGGCCAACGAATGCAAAGGGTGCACGCTGCGTGGAACGGTAAAGTGTGGACAACAGAAAAACAGAGAAACATATTGTACTTCAACAAGTAAATCGAAGCCTACGCACGGATTACAGTGTTAAATCAAAACAACCCTGCCAAAAGACCAGCCATACCCGTATTCCGACGTTGAATGCAGAAAGCCGGGCTGTTGGTTTTGTCGGGGAAAGACTAAGGGCAGTGCTTACCGGCTAAGGCAAAAACCCGTCTAGTCCCTGGAAAACATCACGTCGCCTGTCTTGCTGATACGTCACACCACCGAACTTGTTAACACACATAGGCCCGACTACTGACAGAGGGAGCTCCGCGCAGCAGTTTTGATCAAGCTGTAAAGTGTGAACTTCACTCATCACCACTCGCGTCCATGCGCAGCTGCGTGGACGCTCCACAAAGATGTCAGACTCCCGCGGATCGCCGTGACGCCCGCGCGCTCACGTAGTAGTCTACCTGACGCCTTCGGCCCGTGGAATGTCCTGACCCAAAAACAAGAGGTTGTTCAGCCAGGAGCAAGCCTGGCTATATGTACGTGCTTAACAGCGACATACATGTGAATATGTGAAGGAGTTCCTTCTTCTTTCATAAATGTCTCATAGATTCAAGCACCGAAAAGTGGTAACAGTACAGTCAGATCGTGGCACAAATTTTAAGGCGCACAGACCCTCTACACCATTGGACCGATACATTAAAGGAGGAATGCCGGTCAAAGAAATTCTGTACAACAGTGGTGAATGGCGTTAATCCCCCATTCTCACACATGGGGGGAAAGTTGGAGGCAATCGTGTCGTTAAAAAACGACGTGTTCTTGAATCTATGATCACAGTTTGCTTCGAAGGATTAACCCCACGAATGCTGACAAATTCATGATGGAAGTATGGCATTATGAACAACCGACCACGTGTTCCCGTTAACGTCCACAGATTCTCCTTCGTGTATCTCCAATGCTATTACACAGAAAAACGGGTCCCTGTTGAACCTTCTACACGCGGACATCAAAGACTTACGTATATGGAGAAGAATTATCCTCGCAGAAGAGTTCTGGCGCAGAATGGCGCCACGAGTAAGTCACTCACTCCAAGTTCGACGAAGTGGGATGCAAGCAAACAAGAAGTGAAAGGACGGGGACGTTATAATCCTCAAGGAAAAGGATATGCTCACTAATGACTGGCCTGTCGGAGTCATCACTCAGAGTTTGCGCGGCTCAGACGGCAGGAATTCGCAAGCCGTCATCCGCTTGCAAGGAAGGGAAGATTGGTTCATTCACACACTATTAGTGAATGTCGTGATTGCTTCCTGTGTGTAAGATAGTGCGTGTTATTTGTGAATATGTCAACGGATCAGTGATCGCCATTTTTTTTGATTGCTTGTTTTTCTAATATATTGTGTTGTTGTGTGACGTCTCTAAACGCAGCGGGAGGTGCCGCCAAACGTGCCGTTGGATTAGTCATGCTGTTTGAAAAAAAGCATTGTTTTTGTGCTTCCTGTGCTCGCTACGTGAGCCATGACTACGTTTGTTGAAAAACGCGTGAGCCATGACACACAGCTTGTTAAAAACGGCGTGGAACCAGACAGCTTGTTGAAAAGAAAAGATGTCGCCTGCTTTGTGCTTTTTCGCCGCTGCGATGAAAAATGCGTTTTTATGCAGACTGTGCAACAACATGTGAAGTGATGCATTTGTTTTATCGTCAAAACATCTGAATTGTACTGTGATTAAATGTCGACATGAAACATCGATCTCTCGTTTACCGGATCGAACTTCGACAAATTGTGTTAACACTAACAACCTATAGGAAAGAACGTGCACTTGATGTGATAGACAATTAGCTCTGTGTATATTCTTAGTGACTCTAATTTGTTTGAAACCGTCACTTGATCAGTGATACTGTACAGTTATAAGATACCGAATCTTGTTCAACTACTATAACTTTATTTTTGTTTTTGTTAACCGAATCGGTTTTAGTTTCCGAGTCACACAAGCTTGTACTGTCCTGCATATCGATACTGTCATCAGTATTGACACACGGATTTGTACTGGTTACCACGTCTATGTGCTCTTCCAT
>CM068967.1:84301405-84313152 GCA_035128595.1 Eptatretus atami
GCTTTGGGTCTCGTCGTAAAAACATGCCATTTTAACATTTCCTGCGTTTCCAAGCGCACCACGTATGACTGAGGAGCAGTGAACAGGATTAAACATTTGGCTTCGCTAAATTTCCCTGCTGACAAGTGATTCAGGGTTGAAAACATTTACCGAATGAGCAGCAGGTTCATCACTAGTGTTCTGTGATCACCGTCAATGGACTTTCCAATAGGAGAGTTTTGAACGAGTGAAACAGTTTAATTTACTGCGATAAATCAGGTAAAACGGTCTCTGTAAAGGGAGACGTCGGATGTCCTCACCGGCAAGTAGGGTAAACTGTTGGCCGTAGGTACCTTGGTCCATTCGATCCTTCCGGGTAAGCCTCGTAGAGTGATGTCATCACTGAATCTGGCGGAACATTACCGACAGAATTCCCTCGTTTGTAAAATGCTGCCGTTCTTCTGGGTTAAACGACCATCAAAGGTAAGTTCTTTCGCTTCCTTGATCGGAACGATGGTGAAACCTTCCCCAAACATTCGTTTTGCTGTTTAGTACTATCAGACGAAGAAGGACTGGTGCCGTTATACCGGACACGGATCGCTCCTTCACAGTCGAGAAGATAGAAGAAGAACGTATCCTTGTTGACGAGGTTTGTTTCATCGGTTGACGAGGTCGCCTTTGGGCAAAGAATCGTTTCAGAGTGTCCAAAATTACCAACATTCTAAACATTTCAAGGTGTCAGTGGTTAACATAGACTTGTAATCATGATTATCAATTTTGATTTTAAAACTATGTTTCAAGGTTCTTTCAAGGCATAGAGGAGGAAGTACGACATAAGCTTGTCTCCGAACAAGACATCACAATGCTTCGTGCCGATCGTCCTGGCTACGTAAAGTAACATAGGATCTGAGAAACCACAGCACCATAACGAGAATAGTTGCGGAAGATCAACGTCTGATTCTCAGGAAAGGAGGAGCGTTCGAGATAATGACCTTGACGGCCGGTGTGTCGAGAGGGGAGACGAGCACGAAATGTCCGTCATCTGTTGATAGTCCAATTGATACAATTTCGTGAAAAACCAGTTTTTGTCTCAGACACCGAAGATAACCACACGTTTGTTCATATCGTGGGAATAGGGCCTTGCACGAACTTTGTTCAGTACCGACTACGTTTCCTGTAGCGATAACGAGATCCTCGATGGCTGACGTCGTCGGGATGGGACGGCACGTCTTTTTTCGTCTTCGAGTCGGCTGGCCATTGGAGCTATTGCTCTGGCCATCTATCTGACTCCTCTTCCTCCTCCAGGGCAATTTTCTAAAACAGACTATAAGTACTTTCGTTTGCTTTAAAACGGACTCTCTCTGCACGGACCTCTTCTTTCTATCAAATAAAAAATTCTCTGACATGTACTTTCTTTGTTCTGAATGTAAAACGTTACCGTTGAGAACAGTCACGCCATCAGAGGGAAAAGGCAAACGCTCTCCGGCTTACCATGCTCAAAGCGATTGCCATCCCTCCTCGGATGGACTGCTGCTGGGGATTAGTTATATCCCGGAGAGCCCCCCATTTGTTGTGGAAGTTATTGATTAAACATTTTATTTTGTCCTGTATTTAGTTTTAATTCATCGTTTAATAAAACCGGACTCGATGCATCCTGTTATTCAAAATGACAGACACCGATCAATTCACTTGCCACGTGAAATACAATCAATCAGAGAGCTTTATTATACTTGGTACTTGGCTAGTGCGAAGGAGTACAAGCCACTTGAGATGGTATACATCCTCACGTGCTTGCTACTAAAACAAGATACAATTTCTGGTATTTATATGCTTTCATGGAGAGTGTGGGGGCTGTTAAGGCCTTAAACAAGAAACTCCAAAATGCAAATAACGTGTCTTCTAGGTGAAAAGCAACTTTGTATCATACACCTTTGGTGTTATCAGAAAGGTCGAGCTTTGTCCAGAGCAAAGACAATCTTTTATCAAACATTTAGGGCAAAAGACTCTTGGCTAAAGGGAGGAACACTGATCAGCCAATTCGAGTTATAGCAATAAAAATTAAATTTATAACCACCAGCACAATATACAATTTAAGAGAACATTAATATAATTATTTTCTCCACAGAGGGAAACACGCATGTCCATAGCACTGCATGCGCTTCAGGATTACATTACTGCTCAGGGATGGCGGTACATTTGAATAACCACTTTCTGAGCAGGGAGTATCTAAAGGATACGGTCGTCACAAAGTGTCCAGGAGATCGAATGGACAGGCCTTGTTGAACGATGAGAGCAACGTCTCTTCGTCGGACACAAACACATTAACTGCGTTTAGTTCATCCGCGAGGGGGGCGGCACTCCCACCACCCAATAATGTTCCCGATCCGAGAACAAATCCCTTCCCACGAAACGCCCTCCGGTGGGAGAGACAGCGACGCCATTCTTGCGCGATAACCGTCGAACGTGGCATTCTCGACGCTATCTCTTCAATGCACTTTCCCCGGAACATACCTCGATCATGTTCTTACATCAATCTTCAATAAACTCCGGCAATAACATGTCCATATGAAAGATCTGCGGAACGAGACAAACCTGGCACTCAGTCGAGCAGTATTGGCAATACCGTTGAATGTGCTTTCTAAGAAACTGTTTCCCAGCTCTCCAGGAGGTTCTGCCTACTCTTGAAGTTTTGCGACTCCATTTTGTACACTACATGTCCCTCATTCCATGTTCCTTCTTTCCGGTAAAGTACGGTATTACATCAACTTGCCATTATCAAAAAACGTTGATCCGTCTTCCTCTCCACTTCCTAGTGTTCTAAAAAGTGGCCTGTACCACCGTTTGTGTACCATAACGGCACCTAATGTGGTGCAAAGATAGTTTTGGATCCCGATGGAAGGGGAAATTTGCCTCGGGGTCCCCTGTGCCCACAATGGCTGCCTATGTAGTCCACTGATAATTAAAAACGGACTGGTGAATCTCTGGAGAAATTGTACATATTATTTTACCTACAAAATTTAATACAAATCATTTAATGTTTTAAATTCTGTTTCGTGCCCCTTTTGTATGGCCTCTGAAGATTTAATATCAATGCCTATGTTGAGCGTGTGGGCAGACTGACCTCCACTTTTTACCTTTTTATCCAACAGTTGTGCGTCACATTGAAAAAATTGTATTTTCTTTTCGTACTTTTATTTTCAGATGTGCCGTTAAATCCCAAAGCATCATGTTGAATCTGCTCTCGCCAAAATTTTAATAATAGCATGAAAAGGGAAATTAGCAATTATAAAGACAAGGAAAGCTAACTTCTTTGCAAACCGCTGAGCTGATTACAATGTTTAACAGTTTTTAAGCCCTTGCTGTGCAGATTACGTGCAGAATTTAATTTTCACCAAAAAATATAAATGATCAGATCTTTTTAAGCAGAAATGGTGCTAATAGGAATGCTTTGGTAAAGTAGATCATAATGATCGTATTAATTTTCATTTTCGCTGTGTAACTTGACCTTTTTATTATGTCTTGTTTTGTATGTTTATGTGTAACTGTTTTTCCTAAGCTTGTATAAATAAAGGTATACCAAAGTCAAAGTTCTCTCTCTCTCGTCTTCTCTCTCTCCTCTCTCTCTCTCATCTCTCTCTCTCTCTCTCTCTCTCTTTTGCATTCAGATTCATACCCATCCATCTTCAGTTTATCCTTTCCTTCTTCCCACAAGTACACCTGAATCATGTGGAGACTGTTGCTCTGAAACAACTTGTCTTCTATTCCTGAAAGAAAACTCAACTGAAGGCAATCTCAGACATTCAACAAAGCCCTGTCAACAAGATTGTTTGTTGACTCTCAGGGAGCCAGAAAACAACAATCCATCCAATCTCGGTTAAACTTCAAAGTTTGTCTCCTCTCCTCAAAAAACTGTTTAATCTGCCTGCAGGAGTATGCTTCCTCCACCCCTTCCTCCTTCAAATAGGGGCACCACAGCCATGGCTCTGATCGTGAAGAAGGCTGAATGCCTCTATTCTGTGTTTGCTTTAGACTTGTTCCATTAACCCTCGCTTCTGTACCACATCCTTACCCCACCCTATCCCAGTCATACCCAACGCCTTGGACTCTGTGTCTTTTGCCCTGAAAGGTGGAGAAGGTTCTTTATACTTCAACTCTGACTCTGCTACTGGACCAGATGCATAAGGTAAATGTACTAAAAAATCTGCTCTGGCTGGCTCTTGCAACATCCTCTTCTGTCACCGCGAGTAAAGGATGCATCTTCACGCATCTGCTGGAAATGCAGCCATCAGTCACCGACCATTACATATAAAAAAATGTGCAAATCCAATCTTTGAACTACAGACGCTATTAGTTGAGATAAAATGAGCAAAGGTCATTGGTGTATCCATCATTGGCGAGTATGATCATGAAATCCTTCTTTTCTTCAATTGCTCACTCAGATCACAAATTGTGAGTTAGTGCAGACGTGAAGTCTCTCTACCATGGACATGCTGCTATACTACTCCTCCCAAACAATTGGATGGAGGGCCTCAATGGTCGAATGTTGAGATGCAGGACTTGTCTCTCGATGACATGATCCTCGATTAGGTCCAAATTCAGTCTGAGCAGTCCTACCTTTTGGCTACTGGCCAAGACAATCACATCTGCCTAATCATGGCATTCTGCGAAGGCCTAAACTCCATAACATGACTTTAATCTCTGACGCCTCTCGTGTTGTAGTCAACAACGAGGACACTCTTAGAAGGCGCAATCACACTTTCAATCTCTTTCTCACTCTAAGTCTGGGGCTCCTAATGCAATGTTCTGGCCCCGTCCTATTGTTCACTGATCATTCATTCAACATAGATCAATTTGTCTCCTGTGGAAATCCCTTTTTTATTATTGCTGATGATTCCACACTACCGTGACATTCCTGTCATCTTCAAATCGAGCCACCATCAACGATGTTGACCTAAAAAACAGCACAGCTCGAGTGAATTGGGAATTTAAAGTGGCTCACGATGAGCTGGGATTTATGGTGTGCAAACTTCCAAAATCTAGAAATCACTGCTCACCCTCCCACTCATTTGGTTCCTCTTGTTTTTCCCAGCTATGGGGACCAATTTCCACATTCTTTTCAAGTTTTCAACCTCATCCAACCCCCCCCCCCCACCCCCGAGGTCTTTCATGACAGTAGTCGTTTACTCCATCATCCCGCGCATGTCCCAACCCATGATATTGTTCGACCACCATATCCACTCGAGGCCCCACCTCAAATTTCGCAGTTTTTCCTTCTGAGAATTTGGCTTCTATATCCATCTTGTCGCAACCTGTGCATCCTCCGGCTTACCCCTCTTTTCTCCCACAATGTCTTATTTGTGGCAAAGTCTCCCTCTATTTTGTTCCTTTGCTGTGGTGATCTCCCCTTTTTCTGCTGCTCTCCTTATTGGCTTCTGTTGCACTGGTACATTCAGTTTTCTTGCCTCTTGCATCGAAACCTTGCTTTGAATATGAAAGGTTCCCTGGTCAGATATTAATGGGAACGGATAAGCATTCAAATGGAGATAAGAATGATAAGTTAGATTTGGTTGACATAAAGAATGGGCTCTAAACACTTAGAAATGAGAAGAGTAAATTTATAGATGGAATTAATTAGGGTTTTATGTGAGCAAAAACCTGAATCAATTCCAGAAGTAAACCCTGTGTATTTCAATGCAATTTTCAACCATAACAGCTGTGGCTTCCCTTTCAAACGGGTGCCACAGTATCCATAATGTATAAGTTTCCCTTTCACACTTGGGACAAACAAACCCTTTCCCGTGGTGCAGAAAGGAGGGCGGGCATGATTTTGAGGGCCTTTGTTGAACTGATGGTCGCGAAAACTAATTGGCAGACAACGGACAAAATGTTTGGAGAGAGAAGCAGTTGCAGGATGCCGTTTCTCGGGGAGGTGGGAAAACACTTTCTTTACAAATGACTCAAAGTTATAAACCGACCGCCAACGTGTAAGTTTTCTTCAAGTTCAACATCTCACACCCTTGATGCAGCGCATGAGCCTGTGATAAAGGAGTGTTGTCTTTGTGAAGATATGGCAAGACAGAACTGTTTAAGAAGTCAAGTAAAAAATATTTTAAGCTTCAAAAAGGTGTTTTTTTAAATATTTAAATAAATTTTGAATAAATGAATTATTTCCCCCTCCCCTTTTTTTCCATAAAGAAAAAAAGGAACTTAAGATTGAAGCTTTGTGTGTAAATTTACATTTTCTACAATTTGTTATGGCTTTGGCTAATTACCTGGAAGAAAAAGGTACAAAAGGCACACATTTCCAGGAATTGTCCTTTGAACTTGATCTTCTGTTTTGCCTCTTGATAGCTGGACCCTTAATGGTGATGGGTCTTCACCGGGGGACTGCAGCTGCATTTGGTCGCATGTAGGCTGCTCGGCCAGAGGCTGGTGGTCGTGAGCTCTCCGTGCCAATTGCGCACAAGCAGACACCAAATGGTGATGGACGAGTCAGCTTCGCGGTAACAGCATTTCACTTTAATATACTCTGATCTCCCTTCATTTTGTAAGATTCAATTCGATTAAAATCATATTGTTGGCATCTGGTGTGGGTTGAACAGAGTTTTACCTCTGGCTTGCTAGTGAAGATACAAGTTCCTCCTCCAAGGAAGGAGTTTGAAAAGGATACCCCTTGGGTTGCCATTTTTGGACAATCTATTTGCTGGACGTTGATTCATTCATTAATTGGTTCCTCCTTTTGGAACACATTCAATATAGATAGAATCCAGAATGGTCATTTGCTCTTTCAGCAAAAATGGTGTGTGTACAACAGAGAACAGCCCAACAGGCAAAGAGAAACATTGATAAAATATGACAAGTATTCGAGGAAAATAATAAAAATCGTTACAGACGAATACTGAATGAATGTACAGAGTAAAAGGAATGTTTAAGTGAATGAAAAATAATGGTTGTTTTGAAAAACAGCAAACAATAAACGATGCTCATTGCCTTTAAAATCTTTTCTGTGGGTTGTTGTAACATTTGCAACGACTATCAGTCAGGGTACATATTGCAGATTACAGTAAGACTCTCTTAATGTGGAATGGATGAACTGTCTGACTTGAATATGACTTCTTCAGCCTCTTCCTCATGTAATGTTACATTTGTTGGGCAGCTTCACTACCCTTCTGCAAAAAATTTTTTTTAAAATGGTGTAATTACCCTAATGCAGGTGAAAGCAAAACTGGGGTTAAACAATGGTGCCTTTGTCTGTCTGCTGTCTACAACAGTCAGTTTAATGGATCCGGGAACAACTTCATTCATATTGAATGTTATATTTTGAACATAATCGGAAAAACAAACCTGAAGTTTATCAATACTTTGCCCATGAATTTCTCTCATAGGTGCATCCGCAGAGGAGTGGAGATAATGTTTTTTACCTCTTACTGCCGTCTGACAGTCAAAAAAAATTGGAAGAATCAATTCAAACAGGAAACTTAGCTGTTTTTTAAGGAACGTCATAAAAGACACAAACAACACACGAAGAACTTCTTTTGTCGATGCACAACAAGGCGGAAGGGTAGTAGAAATCATTGCTGAAGGGCATGGGTTTGTTGTTGATTGCAGTGCCCTCTTACATGGTTAGGCAGGAATTTGTAATTTGTTCATGGGGCGCGATAGCTCGCGCGACTCTCGTGAAGGACATATGGGATCTTGAATGGTCCACAACTAATGCTGGTGGATGGGATGCCATTTAGCATCCATACTAGAGATGACACACATTGATGATCTCCCCACTGTGAACACCGGGGATGACAGTTTTATAGGTAGGTCAGTAGGGGGGGGGGAATGAGAGTTCCAGTGTAAAATTGCTGTAAAATTATAATGTAAAAGCAAATGGGTCCCAGAACTGAACCAATACCAACTCCAATTCCCTCTTCAAAATCCAACTTCCTCTTCCGCTGCAAGAAATTGTTGATCATACCTGCCTTCCGTGCAAGAAAACCAAGGCAATCGCAAGTTGGCATTTGCAGATCCTCACTCAAGTGAATGGGGTGGAAAAGGGAAAACTTTCCTGAGGCACCTGAACAATCTTTCTAAAAATTTCCCCTTACATATGCTTCCGGCATCCCCACACCTTAATCCCCCTCCCCTCCTTCCACACATCACATATTAATATAATTGGTTAAACTGACATAATGATGGGTGGCACACATCGACTTTTTCTCTGGTTGTTCCTGTTGAATAGGAAGTGTTTTTTATGGCCATTTTTCACGCTGAGTCAACGAGGGCTCGTTGAAATATTTTTGACCTAGATGATGTCTTAGGTTGGTAAAAATCAAAATGGCTGGCCGAAATTTACCCATTTTCAGGTAATTTTTATAATTAATGGCTTACTTAGGGCAATGTGATTATGTCAATTTCTTATGTTTCAGGGTTGCTGATACTCGAATATGAGGTCAAAACAGTGACACATGATGGGCTGTGTGGATTTATCGCTAAACATGGTATTTCAGGATGGAAAATACCCACTTTTCAAATTCAGAAAGCGAATTTTGAATTTATTAATCAAGCATATCTTTGTTTTTGATGTGTAACGTTTTTTGTATCGTTACAGTGTAACTGTAATCGTTACAGTGTCACATGTTTTGACCTCATATTCGATATCAGCGACCTGAAAATCATAAGAAATAAACATATCTACATGCCCTAGCAAGCCATAATTATCAAATTTTACTGGAAAATTGCGTAAATTTGGCGGGCCATTTTGGAATATTTTTTTTTTTTGGCATTTTACCAACTAAAGACAATCAATCCTATTGTCAAAAGGAGTTCAACCAGGATTCGTGATCAGCGTAAATTTGGCCATAAAAAAACACTCCTTCAAAAAAAAGTATGGTTTATGCCCACCTAAATAATGACATCTTCACTAGCTCGCATTGAAAACCTTTTCCCCCCCATCTTTGCCAATTAATTTTATTAACTAAATTAATAAAGACCATGTTCTCTGGTCAATTGAACTCAAAAAAGAGAGCCAATGAATGTGTTTGTTTTTTGTATTTATCAGTGTTTGATTTTCTTATGCATTTCATCAGCATCGGAGAATGGTTAAATAAATAGTATGTTGGGAATTTTTTCTTGGTCCCTTAAATTACCTATGTTGAGCGGGTTAGATCTCACGCAGTCCTTATTCTGGTATAAGCCCTGTCCAAAAAGTGTTTTTCGCATTTGTTTTAAATTATAACAATATCACCAACTTTAAATTTGGTTTTCTTGAGTTGATCTTCTTTGTGGATTCTAGTTTTAATATAATTTCCTGATGGTTTGATTTGTTGAGGGAATGAACTGTATTAATTATGAATTCCATCTACAATATTTGTGAATTAAAAGATACCCCATATTCTGATGTCTGAGTTCTGTAAATTTTTTATATAACCTCGAAAAAGCATGATTAAAAATGGCCTCAATGATAACTGGCCGTTTCCTCCATTAAAAGTCCCTGCATAATGTCATACTATTATTTCTTAGGAATTCAATGAAATTTTTGGTTGTAGAACTCATAGTCCTTCATCAATCCAAATTTCTTGTCTCACTTTTGATTTTGTGAAATATCTGTTTGAAGGGTTTTCAAATTGAGTAACCACCTTTTTAATTTTTTCAAAGGAACTACCAAAGCATATCTTGAACCCGTAAAATCGAATAATGGTTAAAGCATATTTGTACCCTTAATCAATTGTGTGACTTCAATTAAATCAGGCAGACAAGTTGTAATCAACCACATTTGGAAAAGACCCTCTTATTTTATACTTGTGATTATAGTTTATGTATGTAATTTCATCAGCTAATAACTTATCAGATAATTTGCTCTCAGCAACATTTATTATTACGAGCTTAAAGTTTTTGGATGACGCAACCCTAAGTTTTAATTAGTGCATTGTCATTCTTGTTCACGATAAACTTCCACCTATTCCTCAACAATGTTTTCAATATCAAGACAAATTAATACATTTCTCTTCATGTTTTTCTCTCCGCTTCAAAATGTTTTTCATCCATGTGTTTTGCTATTTCCCATAAATCAATATCATGTTTCACATACACTTCATCAGCCTAAGTTATAGGTTTGCTCCCAGCAAGGTTTTGGGAATTTGTCAGCTTCATCTGATCTCTTATCCAAATTTGTTCCTGGTTCACAGAAAAGAAATCCCCAAGAAGGTTAATTCCCCTGGAATCCCAGTTGTTGTAAATTTACTTCCTGATAAAACTTTTGCTATCACCAACATGTTTATGAATTATCAGGTTTGGAAACAAATTGCCTAACTTTTTATATCCATATAACTTGCATCTCCCCCATTCAATAACTATATTTTACTTATACATACGATATATTTTTAGTGTTCAGTTTTCTTTTTACACTTCTCAAACAATCAATATTAACAAACATTGTGTGTGTGTGTGTGTGTGTGTGGTGTGTGTCCTCCATAACTCAAAAACCATGAAAACCTATGCAGCCTGAAAACTTTGGCATGCTTAACTAAGAAACGCCAAGGAAGTGCATGAAACTGATAATTGTGTTGGTAATTAAACATCACATTTTAGAGGATAATTAATGGCCTTAATTTAAATTATAGCGAACGCAGGAGCCTTCATAACTTAACACCGTGCACATGAGAGAATGGAACAACAACAACACAATACCTGCCTGACGATTTGGAATTCGTGTGGTGGCTATGACCCTTTTGCTTCCGGTTGTTTTTAAAACAAGCTGTGGGCGGTGTATACAACACGATTGGGTTTTATTTCTATCTTTGTGAATATTACTTAACGCGTGCAACATGAGAGAATGGAAACAACAACACAACACAATAACCATGGCATATTTTGGAATCCGTGTGGTTGGCTATGACCCTTTTGCTTCCATTTTTTTTTTGGCTTCTGGTTAATTTTTTGTTTCCGGTTTTTGTTTGGGAATGAAGCAATGCGGGAGATTATAAGGCATCGTCGGAGACACTGAAAGAAGCCCAAAATATATCAGACATGGGTTATTTCCACTCCACTGATTTTTAATAAAGATATCTCCCCGCATCATCCAAAAAAAAATAATTTTTAATCGTATTTACGTATTTGAATCGCTGATCCCGAATCCAGGCCAAGTAACCGAAAATTGCGTATACAGTTGTGAACAAGTTATCAGGTAAAGTCAGAAGCGAATGTAAGGAGAATACTAACGTTCGCTTATAGTATTTTTTTTTGTTAGATGAAGATCCTGTGTCGTCGTTGTGGAGGTGTAGTCGTTGTGAAGGTAATGTTGAGGTAATATATTTTTTTTAGATGAAGATCGTTTCTAGTGTGTTAGTTGTCGTTGTGAAGGTAATGTTTATGGATTTTTTTTTTTCAAAGGAGATCCTGTTCTAGGCGGTGGTATTGTTGTTGTGAAGGTAATGTTGAAGGTAATAGGTAAAAGTAGAAAAAGCGAATGTAAGAAAGATTTACGTTCGCTTCTAGAGCCTTTGCCTATCCAGATTATCCTTTCTCCAATGCATCCCGTGTCACCGTTCTCTATGGGGTCTTAAGGCGTAATCCTAGGTAATGTCGCTCGGGGTCTGGAAGCCGCCATGTTTTTTTGCCTGCTCCACCCATGCCTTGCCATTTTAACATTTCCTGCGTTTCCAGCTTCACCACGTGATGGACTGGGAGCAGTAACAGGATTAACATTTGCTTCGCTATTTCCCGCTGACAAGGATTCAGGGTTGACATTTACCGAAGTGACAGCAGGTTCATCACTAGTG
>CM068967.1:84313177-84324757 GCA_035128595.1 Eptatretus atami
TTCTGTGATCACCGTCAATGGACTTTCCAATAGGAGAGTTTTGAACGAGTGAAACAGTTTAATTTACTGCGATAAATCAGGTAAAACGGTCTCTGTAAAGGGAGACGTCGGATGTCCTCACCGGCAAGTAGGGTAAACTGTTGGCCGTAGGTACCTTGGTCCATTCGATCCTTCCGGGTAAGCCTCGTAGAGTGATGTCATCACTGAATCTGGCGGAACATTACCGACAGAATTCCCTCGTTTGTAAAATGCTGCCGTTCTTCTGGGTTAAACGACCATCAAAGGTAAGTTCTTTCGCTTCCTTGATCGGAACGATGGTGAAACCTTCCCCAAACATTCGTTTTGCTGTTTAGTACTATCAGACGAAGAAGGACTGGTGCCGTTATACCGGACACGGATCGCTCCTTCACAGTCGAGAAGATAGAAGAAGAACGTATCCTTGTTGACGAGGTTTGTTTCATCGGTTGACGAGGTCGCCTTTGGGCAAAGAATCGTTTCAGAGTGTCCAAAATTACCAACATTCTAAACATTTCAAGGTGTCAGTGGTTAACATAGACTTGTAATCATGATTATCAATTTTGATTTTAAAACTATGTTTCAAGGTTCTTTCAAGGCATAGAGGAGGAAGTACGACATAAGCTTGTCTCCGAACAAGACATCACAATGCTTCGTGCCGATCGTCCTGGCTACGTAAAGTAACATAGGATCTGAGAAACCACAGCACCATAACGAGAATAGTTGCGGAAGATCAACGTCTGATTCTCAGGAAAGGAGGAGCGTTCGAGATAATGACCTTGACGGCCGGTGTGTCGAGAGGGGAGACGAGCACGAAATGTCCGTCATCTGTTGATAGTCCAATTGATACAATTTCGTGAAAAACCAGTTTTTGTCTCAGACACCGAAGATAACCACACGTTTGTTCATATCGTGGGAATAGGGCCTTGCACGAACTTTGTTCAGTACCGACTACGTTTCCTGTAGCGATAACGAGATCCTCGATGGCTGACGTCGTCGGGATGGGACGGCACGTCTTTTTTCGTCTTCGAGTCGGCTGGCCATTGGAGCTATTGCTCTGGCCATCTATCTGACTCCTCTTCCTCCTCCAGGGCAATTTTCTAAAACAGACTATAAGTACTTTCGTTTGCTTTAAAACGGACTCTCTCTGCACGGACCTCTTCTTTCTATCAAATAAAAAATTCTCTGACATGTACTTTCTTTGTTCTGAATGTAAAACGTTACCGTTGAGAACAGTCACGCCATCAGAGGGAAAAGGCAAACGCTCTCCGGCTTACCATGCTCAAAGCGATTGCCATCCCTCCTCGGATGGACTGCTGCTGGGGATTAGTTATATCCCGGAGAGCCCCCCATTTGTTGTGGAAGTTATTGATTAAACATTTTATTTTGTCCTGTATTTAGTTTTAATTCATCGTTTAATAAAACCGGACTCGATGCATCCTGTTATTCAAAATGACAGACACCGATCAATTCACTTGCCACGTGAAATACAATCAATCAGAGAGCTTTATTATACTTGGTACTTGGCTAGTGCGAAGGAGTACAAGCCACTTGAGATGGTATACATCCTCACGTGCTTGCTACTAAAACAAGATACAATTTCTGGTATTTATATGCTTTCATGGAGAGTGTGGGGGCTGTTAAGGCCTTAAACAAGAAACTCCAAAATGCAAATAACGTGTCTTCTAGGTGAAAAGCAACTTTGTATCATACACCTTTGGTGTTATCAGAAAGGTCGAGCTTTGTCCAGAGCAAAGACAATCTTTTATCAAACATTTAGGGCAAAAGACTCTTGGCTAAAGGGAGGAACACTGATCAGCCAATTCGAGTTATAGCAATAAAAATTAAATTTATAACCACCAGCACAATATACAATTTAAGAGAACATTAATATAATTATTTTCTCCACAGAGGGAAACACGCATGTCCATAGCACTGCATGCGCTTCAGGATTACATTACTGCTCAGGGATGGCGGTACATTTGAATAACCACTTTCTGAGCAGGGAGTATCTAAAGGATACGGTCGTCACAAAGTGTCCAGGAGATCGAATGGACAGGCCTTGTTGAACGATGAGAGCAACGTCTCTTCGTCGGACACAAACACATTAACTGCGTTTAGTTCATCCGCGAGGGGGGCGGCACTCCCACCACCCAATAATGTTCCCGATCCGAGAACAAATCCCTTCCCACGAAACGCCCTCCGGTGGGAGAGACAGCGACGCCATTCTTGCGCGATAACCGTCGAACGTGGCATTCTCGACGCTATCTCTTCAATGCACTTTCCCCGGAACATACCTCGATCATGTTCTTACATCAATCTTCAATAAACTCCGGCAATAACATGTCCATATGAAAGATCTGCGGAACGAGACAAACCTGGCACTCAGTCGAGCAGTATTGGCAATACCGTTGAATGTGCTTTCTAAGAAACTGTTTCCCAGCTCTCCAGGAGGTTCTGCCTACTCTTGAAGTTTTGCGACTCCATTTTGTACACTACATGTCCCTCATTCCATGTTCCTTCTTTCCGGTAAAGTACGGTATTACATCAACTTGCCATTATCAAAAAACGTTGATCCGTCTTCCTCTCCACTTCCTAGTGTTCTAAAAAGTGGCCTGTACCACCGTTTGTGTACCATAACGGCACCTAATGTGGTGCAAAGATAGTTTTGGATCCCGATGGAAGGGGAAATTTGCCTCGGGGTCCCCTGTGCCCACAATGGCTGCCTATGTAGTCCACTGATAATTAAAAACGGACTGGTGAATCTCTGGAGAAATTGTACATATTATTTTACCTACAAAATTTAATACAAATCATTTAATGTTTTAAATTCTGTTTCGTGCCCCTTTTGTATGGCCTCTGAAGATTTAATATCAATGCCTATGTTGAGCGTGTGGGCAGACTGACCTCCACTTTTTACCTTTTTATCCAACAGTTGTGCGTCACATTGAAAAAATTGTATTTTCTTTTCGTACTTTTATTTTCAGATGTGCCGTTAAATCCCAAAGCATCATGTTGAATCTGCTCTCGCCAAAATTTTAATAATAGCATGAAAAGGGAAATTAGCAATTATAAAGACAAGGAAAGCTAACTTCTTTGCAAACCGCTGAGCTGATTACAATGTTTAACAGTTTTTAAGCCCTTGCTGTGCAGATTACGTGCAGAATTTAATTTTCACCAAAAAATATAAATGATCAGATCTTTTTAAGCAGAAATGGTGCTAATAGGAATGCTTTGGTAAAGTAGATCATAATGATCGTATTAATTTTCATTTTCGCTGTGTAACTTGACCTTTTTATTATGTCTTGTTTTGTATGTTTATGTGTAACTGTTTTTCCTAAGCTTGTATAAATAAAGGTATACCAAAGTCAAAGTTCTCTCTCTCTCGTCTTCTCTCTCTCCTCTCTCTCTCTCATCTCTCTCTCTCTCTCTCTCTCTCTTTTGCATTCAGATTCATACCCATCCATCTTCAGTTTATCCTTTCCTTCTTCCCACAAGTACACCTGAATCATGTGGAGACTGTTGCTCTGAAACAACTTGTCTTCTATTCCTGAAAGAAAACTCAACTGAAGGCAATCTCAGACATTCAACAAAGCCCTGTCAACAAGATTGTTTGTTGACTCTCAGGGAGCCAGAAAACAACAATCCATCCAATCTCGGTTAAACTTCAAAGTTTGTCTCCTCTCCTCAAAAAACTGTTTAATCTGCCTGCAGGAGTATGCTTCCTCCACCCCTTCCTCCTTCAAATAGGGGCACCACAGCCATGGCTCTGATCGTGAAGAAGGCTGAATGCCTCTATTCTGTGTTTGCTTTAGACTTGTTCCATTAACCCTCGCTTCTGTACCACATCCTTACCCCACCCTATCCCAGTCATACCCAACGCCTTGGACTCTGTGTCTTTTGCCCTGAAAGGTGGAGAAGGTTCTTTATACTTCAACTCTGACTCTGCTACTGGACCAGATGCATAAGGTAAATGTACTAAAAAATCTGCTCTGGCTGGCTCTTGCAACATCCTCTTCTGTCACCGCGAGTAAAGGATGCATCTTCACGCATCTGCTGGAAATGCAGCCATCAGTCACCGACCATTACATATAAAAAAATGTGCAAATCCAATCTTTGAACTACAGACGCTATTAGTTGAGATAAAATGAGCAAAGGTCATTGGTGTATCCATCATTGGCGAGTATGATCATGAAATCCTTCTTTTCTTCAATTGCTCACTCAGATCACAAATTGTGAGTTAGTGCAGACGTGAAGTCTCTCTACCATGGACATGCTGCTATACTACTCCTCCCAAACAATTGGATGGAGGGCCTCAATGGTCGAATGTTGAGATGCAGGACTTGTCTCTCGATGACATGATCCTCGATTAGGTCCAAATTCAGTCTGAGCAGTCCTACCTTTTGGCTACTGGCCAAGACAATCACATCTGCCTAATCATGGCATTCTGCGAAGGCCTAAACTCCATAACATGACTTTAATCTCTGACGCCTCTCGTGTTGTAGTCAACAACGAGGACACTCTTAGAAGGCGCAATCACACTTTCAATCTCTTTCTCACTCTAAGTCTGGGGCTCCTAATGCAATGTTCTGGCCCCGTCCTATTGTTCACTGATCATTCATTCAACATAGATCAATTTGTCTCCTGTGGAAATCCCTTTTTTATTATTGCTGATGATTCCACACTACCGTGACATTCCTGTCATCTTCAAATCGAGCCACCATCAACGATGTTGACCTAAAAAACAGCACAGCTCGAGTGAATTGGGAATTTAAAGTGGCTCACGATGAGCTGGGATTTATGGTGTGCAAACTTCCAAAATCTAGAAATCACTGCTCACCCTCCCACTCATTTGGTTCCTCTTGTTTTTCCCAGCTATGGGGACCAATTTCCACATTCTTTTCAAGTTTTCAACCTCATCCAACCCCCCCCCCCCACCCCCGAGGTCTTTCATGACAGTAGTCGTTTACTCCATCATCCCGCGCATGTCCCAACCCATGATATTGTTCGACCACCATATCCACTCGAGGCCCCACCTCAAATTTCGCAGTTTTTCCTTCTGAGAATTTGGCTTCTATATCCATCTTGTCGCAACCTGTGCATCCTCCGGCTTACCCCTCTTTTCTCCCACAATGTCTTATTTGTGGCAAAGTCTCCCTCTATTTTGTTCCTTTGCTGTGGTGATCTCCCCTTTTTCTGCTGCTCTCCTTATTGGCTTCTGTTGCACTGGTACATTCAGTTTTCTTGCCTCTTGCATCGAAACCTTGCTTTGAATATGAAAGGTTCCCTGGTCAGATATTAATGGGAACGGATAAGCATTCAAATGGAGATAAGAATGATAAGTTAGATTTGGTTGACATAAAGAATGGGCTCTAAACACTTAGAAATGAGAAGAGTAAATTTATAGATGGAATTAATTAGGGTTTTATGTGAGCAAAAACCTGAATCAATTCCAGAAGTAAACCCTGTGTATTTCAATGCAATTTTCAACCATAACAGCTGTGGCTTCCCTTTCAAACGGGTGCCACAGTATCCATAATGTATAAGTTTCCCTTTCACACTTGGGACAAACAAACCCTTTCCCGTGGTGCAGAAAGGAGGGCGGGCATGATTTTGAGGGCCTTTGTTGAACTGATGGTCGCGAAAACTAATTGGCAGACAACGGACAAAATGTTTGGAGAGAGAAGCAGTTGCAGGATGCCGTTTCTCGGGGAGGTGGGAAAACACTTTCTTTACAAATGACTCAAAGTTATAAACCGACCGCCAACGTGTAAGTTTTCTTCAAGTTCAACATCTCACACCCTTGATGCAGCGCATGAGCCTGTGATAAAGGAGTGTTGTCTTTGTGAAGATATGGCAAGACAGAACTGTTTAAGAAGTCAAGTAAAAAATATTTTAAGCTTCAAAAAGGTGTTTTTTTAAATATTTAAATAAATTTTGAATAAATGAATTATTTCCCCCTCCCCTTTTTTTCCATAAAGAAAAAAAGGAACTTAAGATTGAAGCTTTGTGTGTAAATTTACATTTTCTACAATTTGTTATGGCTTTGGCTAATTACCTGGAAGAAAAAGGTACAAAAGGCACACATTTCCAGGAATTGTCCTTTGAACTTGATCTTCTGTTTTGCCTCTTGATAGCTGGACCCTTAATGGTGATGGGTCTTCACCGGGGGACTGCAGCTGCATTTGGTCGCATGTAGGCTGCTCGGCCAGAGGCTGGTGGTCGTGAGCTCTCCGTGCCAATTGCGCACAAGCAGACACCAAATGGTGATGGACGAGTCAGCTTCGCGGTAACAGCATTTCACTTTAATATACTCTGATCTCCCTTCATTTTGTAAGATTCAATTCGATTAAAATCATATTGTTGGCATCTGGTGTGGGTTGAACAGAGTTTTACCTCTGGCTTGCTAGTGAAGATACAAGTTCCTCCTCCAAGGAAGGAGTTTGAAAAGGATACCCCTTGGGTTGCCATTTTTGGACAATCTATTTGCTGGACGTTGATTCATTCATTAATTGGTTCCTCCTTTTGGAACACATTCAATATAGATAGAATCCAGAATGGTCATTTGCTCTTTCAGCAAAAATGGTGTGTGTACAACAGAGAACAGCCCAACAGGCAAAGAGAAACATTGATAAAATATGACAAGTATTCGAGGAAAATAATAAAAATCGTTACAGACGAATACTGAATGAATGTACAGAGTAAAAGGAATGTTTAAGTGAATGAAAAATAATGGTTGTTTTGAAAAACAGCAAACAATAAACGATGCTCATTGCCTTTAAAATCTTTTCTGTGGGTTGTTGTAACATTTGCAACGACTATCAGTCAGGGTACATATTGCAGATTACAGTAAGACTCTCTTAATGTGGAATGGATGAACTGTCTGACTTGAATATGACTTCTTCAGCCTCTTCCTCATGTAATGTTACATTTGTTGGGCAGCTTCACTACCCTTCTGCAAAAAATTTTTTTTAAAATGGTGTAATTACCCTAATGCAGGTGAAAGCAAAACTGGGGTTAAACAATGGTGCCTTTGTCTGTCTGCTGTCTACAACAGTCAGTTTAATGGATCCGGGAACAACTTCATTCATATTGAATGTTATATTTTGAACATAATCGGAAAAACAAACCTGAAGTTTATCAATACTTTGCCCATGAATTTCTCTCATAGGTGCATCCGCAGAGGAGTGGAGATAATGTTTTTTACCTCTTACTGCCGTCTGACAGTCAAAAAAAATTGGAAGAATCAATTCAAACAGGAAACTTAGCTGTTTTTTAAGGAACGTCATAAAAGACACAAACAACACACGAAGAACTTCTTTTGTCGATGCACAACAAGGCGGAAGGGTAGTAGAAATCATTGCTGAAGGGCATGGGTTTGTTGTTGATTGCAGTGCCCTCTTACATGGTTAGGCAGGAATTTGTAATTTGTTCATGGGGCGCGATAGCTCGCGCGACTCTCGTGAAGGACATATGGGATCTTGAATGGTCCACAACTAATGCTGGTGGATGGGATGCCATTTAGCATCCATACTAGAGATGACACACATTGATGATCTCCCCACTGTGAACACCGGGGATGACAGTTTTATAGGTAGGTCAGTAGGGGGGGGGGAATGAGAGTTCCAGTGTAAAATTGCTGTAAAATTATAATGTAAAAGCAAATGGGTCCCAGAACTGAACCAATACCAACTCCAATTCCCTCTTCAAAATCCAACTTCCTCTTCCGCTGCAAGAAATTGTTGATCATACCTGCCTTCCGTGCAAGAAAACCAAGGCAATCGCAAGTTGGCATTTGCAGATCCTCACTCAAGTGAATGGGGTGGAAAAGGGAAAACTTTCCTGAGGCACCTGAACAATCTTTCTAAAAATTTCCCCTTACATATGCTTCCGGCATCCCCACACCTTAATCCCCCTCCCCTCCTTCCACACATCACATATTAATATAATTGGTTAAACTGACATAATGATGGGTGGCACACATCGACTTTTTCTCTGGTTGTTCCTGTTGAATAGGAAGTGTTTTTTATGGCCATTTTTCACGCTGAGTCAACGAGGGCTCGTTGAAATATTTTTGACCTAGATGATGTCTTAGGTTGGTAAAAATCAAAATGGCTGGCCGAAATTTACCCATTTTCAGGTAATTTTTATAATTAATGGCTTACTTAGGGCAATGTGATTATGTCAATTTCTTATGTTTCAGGGTTGCTGATACTCGAATATGAGGTCAAAACAGTGACACATGATGGGCTGTGTGGATTTATCGCTAAACATGGTATTTCAGGATGGAAAATACCCACTTTTCAAATTCAGAAAGCGAATTTTGAATTTATTAATCAAGCATATCTTTGTTTTTGATGTGTAACGTTTTTTGTATCGTTACAGTGTAACTGTAATCGTTACAGTGTCACATGTTTTGACCTCATATTCGATATCAGCGACCTGAAAATCATAAGAAATAAACATATCTACATGCCCTAGCAAGCCATAATTATCAAATTTTACTGGAAAATTGCGTAAATTTGGCGGGCCATTTTGGAATATTTTTTTTTTTTGGCATTTTACCAACTAAAGACAATCAATCCTATTGTCAAAAGGAGTTCAACCAGGATTCGTGATCAGCGTAAATTTGGCCATAAAAAAACACTCCTTCAAAAAAAAGTATGGTTTATGCCCACCTAAATAATGACATCTTCACTAGCTCGCATTGAAAACCTTTTCCCCCCCATCTTTGCCAATTAATTTTATTAACTAAATTAATAAAGACCATGTTCTCTGGTCAATTGAACTCAAAAAAGAGAGCCAATGAATGTGTTTGTTTTTTGTATTTATCAGTGTTTGATTTTCTTATGCATTTCATCAGCATCGGAGAATGGTTAAATAAATAGTATGTTGGGAATTTTTTCTTGGTCCCTTAAATTACCTATGTTGAGCGGGTTAGATCTCACGCAGTCCTTATTCTGGTATAAGCCCTGTCCAAAAAGTGTTTTTCGCATTTGTTTTAAATTATAACAATATCACCAACTTTAAATTTGGTTTTCTTGAGTTGATCTTCTTTGTGGATTCTAGTTTTAATATAATTTCCTGATGGTTTGATTTGTTGAGGGAATGAACTGTATTAATTATGAATTCCATCTACAATATTTGTGAATTAAAAGATACCCCATATTCTGATGTCTGAGTTCTGTAAATTTTTTATATAACCTCGAAAAAGCATGATTAAAAATGGCCTCAATGATAACTGGCCGTTTCCTCCATTAAAAGTCCCTGCATAATGTCATACTATTATTTCTTAGGAATTCAATGAAATTTTTGGTTGTAGAACTCATAGTCCTTCATCAATCCAAATTTCTTGTCTCACTTTTGATTTTGTGAAATATCTGTTTGAAGGGTTTTCAAATTGAGTAACCACCTTTTTAATTTTTTCAAAGGAACTACCAAAGCATATCTTGAACCCGTAAAATCGAATAATGGTTAAAGCATATTTGTACCCTTAATCAATTGTGTGACTTCAATTAAATCAGGCAGACAAGTTGTAATCAACCACATTTGGAAAAGACCCTCTTATTTTATACTTGTGATTATAGTTTATGTATGTAATTTCATCAGCTAATAACTTATCAGATAATTTGCTCTCAGCAACATTTATTATTACGAGCTTAAAGTTTTTGGATGACGCAACCCTAAGTTTTAATTAGTGCATTGTCATTCTTGTTCACGATAAACTTCCACCTATTCCTCAACAATGTTTTCAATATCAAGACAAATTAATACATTTCTCTTCATGTTTTTCTCTCCGCTTCAAAATGTTTTTCATCCATGTGTTTTGCTATTTCCCATAAATCAATATCATGTTTCACATACACTTCATCAGCCTAAGTTATAGGTTTGCTCCCAGCAAGGTTTTGGGAATTTGTCAGCTTCATCTGATCTCTTATCCAAATTTGTTCCTGGTTCACAGAAAAGAAATCCCCAAGAAGGTTAATTCCCCTGGAATCCCAGTTGTTGTAAATTTACTTCCTGATAAAACTTTTGCTATCACCAACATGTTTATGAATTATCAGGTTTGGAAACAAATTGCCTAACTTTTTATATCCATATAACTTGCATCTCCCCCATTCAATAACTATATTTTACTTATACATACGATATATTTTTAGTGTTCAGTTTTCTTTTTACACTTCTCAAACAATCAATATTAACAAACATTGTGTGTGTGTGTGTGTGTGTGTGGTGTGTGTCCTCCATAACTCAAAAACCATGAAAACCTATGCAGCCTGAAAACTTTGGCATGCTTAACTAAGAAACGCCAAGGAAGTGCATGAAACTGATAATTGTGTTGGTAATTAAACATCACATTTTAGAGGATAATTAATGGCCTTAATTTAAATTATAGCGAACGCAGGAGCCTTCATAACTTAACACCGTGCACATGAGAGAATGGAACAACAACAACACAATACCTGCCTGACGATTTGGAATTCGTGTGGTGGCTATGACCCTTTTGCTTCCGGTTGTTTTTAAAACAAGCTGTGGGCGGTGTATACAACACGATTGGGTTTTATTTCTATCTTTGTGAATATTACTTAACGCGTGCAACATGAGAGAATGGAAACAACAACACAACACAATAACCATGGCATATTTTGGAATCCGTGTGGTTGGCTATGACCCTTTTGCTTCCATTTTTTTTTTGGCTTCTGGTTAATTTTTTGTTTCCGGTTTTTGTTTGGGAATGAAGCAATGCGGGAGATTATAAGGCATCGTCGGAGACACTGAAAGAAGCCCAAAATATATCAGACATGGGTTATTTCCACTCCACTGATTTTTAATAAAGATATCTCCCCGCATCATCCAAAAAAAAATAATTTTTAATCGTATTTACGTATTTGAATCGCTGATCCCGAATCCAGGCCAAGTAACCGAAAATTGCGTATACAGTTGTGAACAAGTTATCAGGTAAAGTCAGAAGCGAATGTAAGGAGAATACTAACGTTCGCTTATAGTATTTTTTTTTGTTAGATGAAGATCCTGTGTCGTCGTTGTGGAGGTGTAGTCGTTGTGAAGGTAATGTTGAGGTAATATATTTTTTTTAGATGAAGATCGTTTCTAGTGTGTTAGTTGTCGTTGTGAAGGTAATGTTTATGGATTTTTTTTTTTCAAAGGAGATCCTGTTCTAGGCGGTGGTATTGTTGTTGTGAAGGTAATGTTGAAGGTAATAGGTAAAAGTAGAAAAAGCGAATGTAAGAAAGATTTACGTTCGCTTCTAGAGCCTTTGCCTATCCAGATTATCCTTTCTCCAATGCATCCCGTGTCACCGTTCTCTATGGGGTCTTAAGGCGTAATCCTAGGTAATGTCGCTCGGGGTCTGGAAGCCGCCATGTTTTTTTGCCTGCTCCACCCATGCCTTGAAGGGAGACGTCGATGTCCTCACCGGCAAGTAGGGTAAACTTGTTGGCCGTAGGTACCGGGTCCATTCCGAGTCCATTCCGGGTAAGCCTCGTAGAGTGATGTCAATCACAACTGCGGGAACATTACCGACAGATTCCTCGTTTGTAAATGCTG
>CM068967.1:84324949-84336882 GCA_035128595.1 Eptatretus atami
CGTATCCTTGTTGACGAGGTTTGTTTCATCGGTTGACGAGGTCGCCTTTGGGCAAAGAATCGTTTCAGAGTGTCCAAAATTACCAACATTCTAAACATTTCAAGGTGTCAGTGGTTAACATAGACTTGTAATCATGATTATCAATTTTGATTTTAAAACTATGTTTCAAGGTTCTTTCAAGGCATAGAGGAGGAAGTACGACATAAGCTTGTCTCCGAACAAGACATCACAATGCTTCGTGCCGATCGTCCTGGCTACGTAAAGTAACATAGGATCTGAGAAACCACAGCACCATAACGAGAATAGTTGCGGAAGATCAACGTCTGATTCTCAGGAAAGGAGGAGCGTTCGAGATAATGACCTTGACGGCCGGTGTGTCGAGAGGGGAGACGAGCACGAAATGTCCGTCATCTGTTGATAGTCCAATTGATACAATTTCGTGAAAAACCAGTTTTTGTCTCAGACACCGAAGATAACCACACGTTTGTTCATATCGTGGGAATAGGGCCTTGCACGAACTTTGTTCAGTACCGACTACGTTTCCTGTAGCGATAACGAGATCCTCGATGGCTGACGTCGTCGGGATGGGACGGCACGTCTTTTTTCGTCTTCGAGTCGGCTGGCCATTGGAGCTATTGCTCTGGCCATCTATCTGACTCCTCTTCCTCCTCCAGGGCAATTTTCTAAAACAGACTATAAGTACTTTCGTTTGCTTTAAAACGGACTCTCTCTGCACGGACCTCTTCTTTCTATCAAATAAAAAATTCTCTGACATGTACTTTCTTTGTTCTGAATGTAAAACGTTACCGTTGAGAACAGTCACGCCATCAGAGGGAAAAGGCAAACGCTCTCCGGCTTACCATGCTCAAAGCGATTGCCATCCCTCCTCGGATGGACTGCTGCTGGGGATTAGTTATATCCCGGAGAGCCCCCCATTTGTTGTGGAAGTTATTGATTAAACATTTTATTTTGTCCTGTATTTAGTTTTAATTCATCGTTTAATAAAACCGGACTCGATGCATCCTGTTATTCAAAATGACAGACACCGATCAATTCACTTGCCACGTGAAATACAATCAATCAGAGAGCTTTATTATACTTGGTACTTGGCTAGTGCGAAGGAGTACAAGCCACTTGAGATGGTATACATCCTCACGTGCTTGCTACTAAAACAAGATACAATTTCTGGTATTTATATGCTTTCATGGAGAGTGTGGGGGCTGTTAAGGCCTTAAACAAGAAACTCCAAAATGCAAATAACGTGTCTTCTAGGTGAAAAGCAACTTTGTATCATACACCTTTGGTGTTATCAGAAAGGTCGAGCTTTGTCCAGAGCAAAGACAATCTTTTATCAAACATTTAGGGCAAAAGACTCTTGGCTAAAGGGAGGAACACTGATCAGCCAATTCGAGTTATAGCAATAAAAATTAAATTTATAACCACCAGCACAATATACAATTTAAGAGAACATTAATATAATTATTTTCTCCACAGAGGGAAACACGCATGTCCATAGCACTGCATGCGCTTCAGGATTACATTACTGCTCAGGGATGGCGGTACATTTGAATAACCACTTTCTGAGCAGGGAGTATCTAAAGGATACGGTCGTCACAAAGTGTCCAGGAGATCGAATGGACAGGCCTTGTTGAACGATGAGAGCAACGTCTCTTCGTCGGACACAAACACATTAACTGCGTTTAGTTCATCCGCGAGGGGGGCGGCACTCCCACCACCCAATAATGTTCCCGATCCGAGAACAAATCCCTTCCCACGAAACGCCCTCCGGTGGGAGAGACAGCGACGCCATTCTTGCGCGATAACCGTCGAACGTGGCATTCTCGACGCTATCTCTTCAATGCACTTTCCCCGGAACATACCTCGATCATGTTCTTACATCAATCTTCAATAAACTCCGGCAATAACATGTCCATATGAAAGATCTGCGGAACGAGACAAACCTGGCACTCAGTCGAGCAGTATTGGCAATACCGTTGAATGTGCTTTCTAAGAAACTGTTTCCCAGCTCTCCAGGAGGTTCTGCCTACTCTTGAAGTTTTGCGACTCCATTTTGTACACTACATGTCCCTCATTCCATGTTCCTTCTTTCCGGTAAAGTACGGTATTACATCAACTTGCCATTATCAAAAAACGTTGATCCGTCTTCCTCTCCACTTCCTAGTGTTCTAAAAAGTGGCCTGTACCACCGTTTGTGTACCATAACGGCACCTAATGTGGTGCAAAGATAGTTTTGGATCCCGATGGAAGGGGAAATTTGCCTCGGGGTCCCCTGTGCCCACAATGGCTGCCTATGTAGTCCACTGATAATTAAAAACGGACTGGTGAATCTCTGGAGAAATTGTACATATTATTTTACCTACAAAATTTAATACAAATCATTTAATGTTTTAAATTCTGTTTCGTGCCCCTTTTGTATGGCCTCTGAAGATTTAATATCAATGCCTATGTTGAGCGTGTGGGCAGACTGACCTCCACTTTTTACCTTTTTATCCAACAGTTGTGCGTCACATTGAAAAAATTGTATTTTCTTTTCGTACTTTTATTTTCAGATGTGCCGTTAAATCCCAAAGCATCATGTTGAATCTGCTCTCGCCAAAATTTTAATAATAGCATGAAAAGGGAAATTAGCAATTATAAAGACAAGGAAAGCTAACTTCTTTGCAAACCGCTGAGCTGATTACAATGTTTAACAGTTTTTAAGCCCTTGCTGTGCAGATTACGTGCAGAATTTAATTTTCACCAAAAAATATAAATGATCAGATCTTTTTAAGCAGAAATGGTGCTAATAGGAATGCTTTGGTAAAGTAGATCATAATGATCGTATTAATTTTCATTTTCGCTGTGTAACTTGACCTTTTTATTATGTCTTGTTTTGTATGTTTATGTGTAACTGTTTTTCCTAAGCTTGTATAAATAAAGGTATACCAAAGTCAAAGTTCTCTCTCTCTCGTCTTCTCTCTCTCCTCTCTCTCTCTCATCTCTCTCTCTCTCTCTCTCTCTCTTTTGCATTCAGATTCATACCCATCCATCTTCAGTTTATCCTTTCCTTCTTCCCACAAGTACACCTGAATCATGTGGAGACTGTTGCTCTGAAACAACTTGTCTTCTATTCCTGAAAGAAAACTCAACTGAAGGCAATCTCAGACATTCAACAAAGCCCTGTCAACAAGATTGTTTGTTGACTCTCAGGGAGCCAGAAAACAACAATCCATCCAATCTCGGTTAAACTTCAAAGTTTGTCTCCTCTCCTCAAAAAACTGTTTAATCTGCCTGCAGGAGTATGCTTCCTCCACCCCTTCCTCCTTCAAATAGGGGCACCACAGCCATGGCTCTGATCGTGAAGAAGGCTGAATGCCTCTATTCTGTGTTTGCTTTAGACTTGTTCCATTAACCCTCGCTTCTGTACCACATCCTTACCCCACCCTATCCCAGTCATACCCAACGCCTTGGACTCTGTGTCTTTTGCCCTGAAAGGTGGAGAAGGTTCTTTATACTTCAACTCTGACTCTGCTACTGGACCAGATGCATAAGGTAAATGTACTAAAAAATCTGCTCTGGCTGGCTCTTGCAACATCCTCTTCTGTCACCGCGAGTAAAGGATGCATCTTCACGCATCTGCTGGAAATGCAGCCATCAGTCACCGACCATTACATATAAAAAAATGTGCAAATCCAATCTTTGAACTACAGACGCTATTAGTTGAGATAAAATGAGCAAAGGTCATTGGTGTATCCATCATTGGCGAGTATGATCATGAAATCCTTCTTTTCTTCAATTGCTCACTCAGATCACAAATTGTGAGTTAGTGCAGACGTGAAGTCTCTCTACCATGGACATGCTGCTATACTACTCCTCCCAAACAATTGGATGGAGGGCCTCAATGGTCGAATGTTGAGATGCAGGACTTGTCTCTCGATGACATGATCCTCGATTAGGTCCAAATTCAGTCTGAGCAGTCCTACCTTTTGGCTACTGGCCAAGACAATCACATCTGCCTAATCATGGCATTCTGCGAAGGCCTAAACTCCATAACATGACTTTAATCTCTGACGCCTCTCGTGTTGTAGTCAACAACGAGGACACTCTTAGAAGGCGCAATCACACTTTCAATCTCTTTCTCACTCTAAGTCTGGGGCTCCTAATGCAATGTTCTGGCCCCGTCCTATTGTTCACTGATCATTCATTCAACATAGATCAATTTGTCTCCTGTGGAAATCCCTTTTTTATTATTGCTGATGATTCCACACTACCGTGACATTCCTGTCATCTTCAAATCGAGCCACCATCAACGATGTTGACCTAAAAAACAGCACAGCTCGAGTGAATTGGGAATTTAAAGTGGCTCACGATGAGCTGGGATTTATGGTGTGCAAACTTCCAAAATCTAGAAATCACTGCTCACCCTCCCACTCATTTGGTTCCTCTTGTTTTTCCCAGCTATGGGGACCAATTTCCACATTCTTTTCAAGTTTTCAACCTCATCCAACCCCCCCCCCCCACCCCCGAGGTCTTTCATGACAGTAGTCGTTTACTCCATCATCCCGCGCATGTCCCAACCCATGATATTGTTCGACCACCATATCCACTCGAGGCCCCACCTCAAATTTCGCAGTTTTTCCTTCTGAGAATTTGGCTTCTATATCCATCTTGTCGCAACCTGTGCATCCTCCGGCTTACCCCTCTTTTCTCCCACAATGTCTTATTTGTGGCAAAGTCTCCCTCTATTTTGTTCCTTTGCTGTGGTGATCTCCCCTTTTTCTGCTGCTCTCCTTATTGGCTTCTGTTGCACTGGTACATTCAGTTTTCTTGCCTCTTGCATCGAAACCTTGCTTTGAATATGAAAGGTTCCCTGGTCAGATATTAATGGGAACGGATAAGCATTCAAATGGAGATAAGAATGATAAGTTAGATTTGGTTGACATAAAGAATGGGCTCTAAACACTTAGAAATGAGAAGAGTAAATTTATAGATGGAATTAATTAGGGTTTTATGTGAGCAAAAACCTGAATCAATTCCAGAAGTAAACCCTGTGTATTTCAATGCAATTTTCAACCATAACAGCTGTGGCTTCCCTTTCAAACGGGTGCCACAGTATCCATAATGTATAAGTTTCCCTTTCACACTTGGGACAAACAAACCCTTTCCCGTGGTGCAGAAAGGAGGGCGGGCATGATTTTGAGGGCCTTTGTTGAACTGATGGTCGCGAAAACTAATTGGCAGACAACGGACAAAATGTTTGGAGAGAGAAGCAGTTGCAGGATGCCGTTTCTCGGGGAGGTGGGAAAACACTTTCTTTACAAATGACTCAAAGTTATAAACCGACCGCCAACGTGTAAGTTTTCTTCAAGTTCAACATCTCACACCCTTGATGCAGCGCATGAGCCTGTGATAAAGGAGTGTTGTCTTTGTGAAGATATGGCAAGACAGAACTGTTTAAGAAGTCAAGTAAAAAATATTTTAAGCTTCAAAAAGGTGTTTTTTTAAATATTTAAATAAATTTTGAATAAATGAATTATTTCCCCCTCCCCTTTTTTTCCATAAAGAAAAAAAGGAACTTAAGATTGAAGCTTTGTGTGTAAATTTACATTTTCTACAATTTGTTATGGCTTTGGCTAATTACCTGGAAGAAAAAGGTACAAAAGGCACACATTTCCAGGAATTGTCCTTTGAACTTGATCTTCTGTTTTGCCTCTTGATAGCTGGACCCTTAATGGTGATGGGTCTTCACCGGGGGACTGCAGCTGCATTTGGTCGCATGTAGGCTGCTCGGCCAGAGGCTGGTGGTCGTGAGCTCTCCGTGCCAATTGCGCACAAGCAGACACCAAATGGTGATGGACGAGTCAGCTTCGCGGTAACAGCATTTCACTTTAATATACTCTGATCTCCCTTCATTTTGTAAGATTCAATTCGATTAAAATCATATTGTTGGCATCTGGTGTGGGTTGAACAGAGTTTTACCTCTGGCTTGCTAGTGAAGATACAAGTTCCTCCTCCAAGGAAGGAGTTTGAAAAGGATACCCCTTGGGTTGCCATTTTTGGACAATCTATTTGCTGGACGTTGATTCATTCATTAATTGGTTCCTCCTTTTGGAACACATTCAATATAGATAGAATCCAGAATGGTCATTTGCTCTTTCAGCAAAAATGGTGTGTGTACAACAGAGAACAGCCCAACAGGCAAAGAGAAACATTGATAAAATATGACAAGTATTCGAGGAAAATAATAAAAATCGTTACAGACGAATACTGAATGAATGTACAGAGTAAAAGGAATGTTTAAGTGAATGAAAAATAATGGTTGTTTTGAAAAACAGCAAACAATAAACGATGCTCATTGCCTTTAAAATCTTTTCTGTGGGTTGTTGTAACATTTGCAACGACTATCAGTCAGGGTACATATTGCAGATTACAGTAAGACTCTCTTAATGTGGAATGGATGAACTGTCTGACTTGAATATGACTTCTTCAGCCTCTTCCTCATGTAATGTTACATTTGTTGGGCAGCTTCACTACCCTTCTGCAAAAAATTTTTTTTAAAATGGTGTAATTACCCTAATGCAGGTGAAAGCAAAACTGGGGTTAAACAATGGTGCCTTTGTCTGTCTGCTGTCTACAACAGTCAGTTTAATGGATCCGGGAACAACTTCATTCATATTGAATGTTATATTTTGAACATAATCGGAAAAACAAACCTGAAGTTTATCAATACTTTGCCCATGAATTTCTCTCATAGGTGCATCCGCAGAGGAGTGGAGATAATGTTTTTTACCTCTTACTGCCGTCTGACAGTCAAAAAAAATTGGAAGAATCAATTCAAACAGGAAACTTAGCTGTTTTTTAAGGAACGTCATAAAAGACACAAACAACACACGAAGAACTTCTTTTGTCGATGCACAACAAGGCGGAAGGGTAGTAGAAATCATTGCTGAAGGGCATGGGTTTGTTGTTGATTGCAGTGCCCTCTTACATGGTTAGGCAGGAATTTGTAATTTGTTCATGGGGCGCGATAGCTCGCGCGACTCTCGTGAAGGACATATGGGATCTTGAATGGTCCACAACTAATGCTGGTGGATGGGATGCCATTTAGCATCCATACTAGAGATGACACACATTGATGATCTCCCCACTGTGAACACCGGGGATGACAGTTTTATAGGTAGGTCAGTAGGGGGGGGGGAATGAGAGTTCCAGTGTAAAATTGCTGTAAAATTATAATGTAAAAGCAAATGGGTCCCAGAACTGAACCAATACCAACTCCAATTCCCTCTTCAAAATCCAACTTCCTCTTCCGCTGCAAGAAATTGTTGATCATACCTGCCTTCCGTGCAAGAAAACCAAGGCAATCGCAAGTTGGCATTTGCAGATCCTCACTCAAGTGAATGGGGTGGAAAAGGGAAAACTTTCCTGAGGCACCTGAACAATCTTTCTAAAAATTTCCCCTTACATATGCTTCCGGCATCCCCACACCTTAATCCCCCTCCCCTCCTTCCACACATCACATATTAATATAATTGGTTAAACTGACATAATGATGGGTGGCACACATCGACTTTTTCTCTGGTTGTTCCTGTTGAATAGGAAGTGTTTTTTATGGCCATTTTTCACGCTGAGTCAACGAGGGCTCGTTGAAATATTTTTGACCTAGATGATGTCTTAGGTTGGTAAAAATCAAAATGGCTGGCCGAAATTTACCCATTTTCAGGTAATTTTTATAATTAATGGCTTACTTAGGGCAATGTGATTATGTCAATTTCTTATGTTTCAGGGTTGCTGATACTCGAATATGAGGTCAAAACAGTGACACATGATGGGCTGTGTGGATTTATCGCTAAACATGGTATTTCAGGATGGAAAATACCCACTTTTCAAATTCAGAAAGCGAATTTTGAATTTATTAATCAAGCATATCTTTGTTTTTGATGTGTAACGTTTTTTGTATCGTTACAGTGTAACTGTAATCGTTACAGTGTCACATGTTTTGACCTCATATTCGATATCAGCGACCTGAAAATCATAAGAAATAAACATATCTACATGCCCTAGCAAGCCATAATTATCAAATTTTACTGGAAAATTGCGTAAATTTGGCGGGCCATTTTGGAATATTTTTTTTTTTTGGCATTTTACCAACTAAAGACAATCAATCCTATTGTCAAAAGGAGTTCAACCAGGATTCGTGATCAGCGTAAATTTGGCCATAAAAAAACACTCCTTCAAAAAAAAGTATGGTTTATGCCCACCTAAATAATGACATCTTCACTAGCTCGCATTGAAAACCTTTTCCCCCCCATCTTTGCCAATTAATTTTATTAACTAAATTAATAAAGACCATGTTCTCTGGTCAATTGAACTCAAAAAAGAGAGCCAATGAATGTGTTTGTTTTTTGTATTTATCAGTGTTTGATTTTCTTATGCATTTCATCAGCATCGGAGAATGGTTAAATAAATAGTATGTTGGGAATTTTTTCTTGGTCCCTTAAATTACCTATGTTGAGCGGGTTAGATCTCACGCAGTCCTTATTCTGGTATAAGCCCTGTCCAAAAAGTGTTTTTCGCATTTGTTTTAAATTATAACAATATCACCAACTTTAAATTTGGTTTTCTTGAGTTGATCTTCTTTGTGGATTCTAGTTTTAATATAATTTCCTGATGGTTTGATTTGTTGAGGGAATGAACTGTATTAATTATGAATTCCATCTACAATATTTGTGAATTAAAAGATACCCCATATTCTGATGTCTGAGTTCTGTAAATTTTTTATATAACCTCGAAAAAGCATGATTAAAAATGGCCTCAATGATAACTGGCCGTTTCCTCCATTAAAAGTCCCTGCATAATGTCATACTATTATTTCTTAGGAATTCAATGAAATTTTTGGTTGTAGAACTCATAGTCCTTCATCAATCCAAATTTCTTGTCTCACTTTTGATTTTGTGAAATATCTGTTTGAAGGGTTTTCAAATTGAGTAACCACCTTTTTAATTTTTTCAAAGGAACTACCAAAGCATATCTTGAACCCGTAAAATCGAATAATGGTTAAAGCATATTTGTACCCTTAATCAATTGTGTGACTTCAATTAAATCAGGCAGACAAGTTGTAATCAACCACATTTGGAAAAGACCCTCTTATTTTATACTTGTGATTATAGTTTATGTATGTAATTTCATCAGCTAATAACTTATCAGATAATTTGCTCTCAGCAACATTTATTATTACGAGCTTAAAGTTTTTGGATGACGCAACCCTAAGTTTTAATTAGTGCATTGTCATTCTTGTTCACGATAAACTTCCACCTATTCCTCAACAATGTTTTCAATATCAAGACAAATTAATACATTTCTCTTCATGTTTTTCTCTCCGCTTCAAAATGTTTTTCATCCATGTGTTTTGCTATTTCCCATAAATCAATATCATGTTTCACATACACTTCATCAGCCTAAGTTATAGGTTTGCTCCCAGCAAGGTTTTGGGAATTTGTCAGCTTCATCTGATCTCTTATCCAAATTTGTTCCTGGTTCACAGAAAAGAAATCCCCAAGAAGGTTAATTCCCCTGGAATCCCAGTTGTTGTAAATTTACTTCCTGATAAAACTTTTGCTATCACCAACATGTTTATGAATTATCAGGTTTGGAAACAAATTGCCTAACTTTTTATATCCATATAACTTGCATCTCCCCCATTCAATAACTATATTTTACTTATACATACGATATATTTTTAGTGTTCAGTTTTCTTTTTACACTTCTCAAACAATCAATATTAACAAACATTGTGTGTGTGTGTGTGTGTGTGTGGTGTGTGTCCTCCATAACTCAAAAACCATGAAAACCTATGCAGCCTGAAAACTTTGGCATGCTTAACTAAGAAACGCCAAGGAAGTGCATGAAACTGATAATTGTGTTGGTAATTAAACATCACATTTTAGAGGATAATTAATGGCCTTAATTTAAATTATAGCGAACGCAGGAGCCTTCATAACTTAACACCGTGCACATGAGAGAATGGAACAACAACAACACAATACCTGCCTGACGATTTGGAATTCGTGTGGTGGCTATGACCCTTTTGCTTCCGGTTGTTTTTAAAACAAGCTGTGGGCGGTGTATACAACACGATTGGGTTTTATTTCTATCTTTGTGAATATTACTTAACGCGTGCAACATGAGAGAATGGAAACAACAACACAACACAATAACCATGGCATATTTTGGAATCCGTGTGGTTGGCTATGACCCTTTTGCTTCCATTTTTTTTTTGGCTTCTGGTTAATTTTTTGTTTCCGGTTTTTGTTTGGGAATGAAGCAATGCGGGAGATTATAAGGCATCGTCGGAGACACTGAAAGAAGCCCAAAATATATCAGACATGGGTTATTTCCACTCCACTGATTTTTAATAAAGATATCTCCCCGCATCATCCAAAAAAAAATAATTTTTAATCGTATTTACGTATTTGAATCGCTGATCCCGAATCCAGGCCAAGTAACCGAAAATTGCGTATACAGTTGTGAACAAGTTATCAGGTAAAGTCAGAAGCGAATGTAAGGAGAATACTAACGTTCGCTTATAGTATTTTTTTTTGTTAGATGAAGATCCTGTGTCGTCGTTGTGGAGGTGTAGTCGTTGTGAAGGTAATGTTGAGGTAATATATTTTTTTTAGATGAAGATCGTTTCTAGTGTGTTAGTTGTCGTTGTGAAGGTAATGTTTATGGATTTTTTTTTTTCAAAGGAGATCCTGTTCTAGGCGGTGGTATTGTTGTTGTGAAGGTAATGTTGAAGGTAATAGGTAAAAGTAGAAAAAGCGAATGTAAGAAAGATTTACGTTCGCTTCTAGAGCCTTTGCCTATCCAGATTATCCTTTCTCCAATGCATCCCGTGTCACCGTTCTCTATGGGGTCTTAAGGCGTAATCCTAGGTAATGTCGCTCGGGGTCTGGAAGCCGCCATGTTTTTTTGCCTGCTCCACCCATGCCTTGCCTTTGGGCAAGATCGTTTCAAGTGTCCAAAATTACCACATTCTAAACATTTCAAGGTGTCAGTGGTTACATAGACTTGGTAATCATGATTATCAATTTTGAGTTTTAAAACTATGTTCAAGGTTCTTTCAGCATTAGAGGGAGGAAGTACGACATAAGCTTGTCTCCGAAAAGACATCACATGCTTCGTCCGATCGTCCTGGCTACGTTAAAGTAACTAGTGATCTTGAGAAACCACAGCACCATAACGAGATAGTTCGGAGATCAACGTCTGATTCTTCAGGAAAGGAGGAGCGTTCGAGATTATGACTTGACGGCCGGTGTGTCGAGAGGGGAGACGAGCACGAAATGTCCGTCATCTGTTGATAGTCCAGTCGATTACAATTTCGTGAACCAGTTTTGTCTCAGACCGAAGATAACCACACGTTTGTTCATTCGTGAGGCTGCACGAACTTTGTCAGTACCGACTACGTTTCCTGTAGCGATACGAGATCCTCGATGCTGACGTCGTCGGATGGGACCCGCTTTTTCGTCTTCGAGCGGCTGCCCATTGGAGCTATGCTCTGGCCATCTATCTGACTCCTTCTCCCTCCAGCACTTTTCTAAAACAACTATAGTACTTATCGTTTGCTTTAAAACGGACTCTTCTGCAGGATCCCTTTCTTCTTTCTATCAATAAAATTCTCTGACATGTACTTTCCTTTGTTCTCGATGTACGTTACCCGTTGAGAACAGTCACGCCATCAGAGGGAAAAGGCAAACGCTCTCCGCTTACCATGCTCAAGCGATTGCCATCCCTCCTCGGATGGACTGCCTGCTGGGAGTTAGTATATCCCGGACGAGCCCCCATTTGTTGTGGAAGTTATTGATTAACATTTTATTTTGTCCTGTATTTAGTTTTAATCAATCGTTTAACCGACTCGATGCAAATCCTGTTAT
>CM068967.1:84347049-84364041 GCA_035128595.1 Eptatretus atami
TACGTTCTTCCATTATACGACCCGTCACACTTCGACATCGATACATATATAAATATATATGTATAAAATAAAAAACGTATACATCTCACATCGACCGAGCTGCGCGATGGCGGGCAGTCTCTCAGGTGGTGCCTCACCGGCTGAAAATGTTCTTATGTGGCTTTTTATCTCACGAAACTATGTATAACAAGAATATCTCCAATGCTCTAAATGGAGAAACACTTGCTGGCAACCGGTTTATCTAACAAGAAATTAAATAATTTCAGATAGGCCACGAGCAAACGTCCTTTCTGTCCGAAGGAAGATTAATAACTCTATTGTGCTTTTGATGGCAAAGGGCCTTGCTAGCATGAAAAAGGCTATCGGTGTTTTGAAGAATGCATTGTATCAAAAGTAATTGACCTCGCTGTATCCCTCCACCCTCTCTCTGCCTTTCCTCCCCAAACTTATCATCTTTCTTTCATGCTGACCTGGTTTGGTGATCCTGTAAACTTGCCATGAGTGTGTTGATTCTTTCCCATCCACACCCAAAATGGCCATGTGTTTGCAGTTCTGAGTATTTGCAATCTGCCTATCAGCCTTCCCATAGGTTTGAATTGCCAAACGCCATCACCCTCCCCTGTTTTTGTGCTGGCAAAATAACGTTTAAAGAGCATTGGCTGATGTGCATTTTGACGACAGAAAGAGGATCGTGTTTGAATCTCAACCTGTCTTATGTTTCCTTCTTTCCAATTGCATATTTGTTGTTAATAAATGGTCCTAGACTCTGACAGGAGAAGAAACTTATTTCTTCCACACATGCTCATTGTTCACATCATTCTTTGGAGATCCCGAATGAGTCCATCGGATGGTTTCCATCTGCAAACTGTGAGATATCATTGCATTACAGAATGAAAGGGATTTAACGAGTGAATTCAAACGGAAACCTAACTAAAAATTTTGAACAATAATTTGGTCAAACCCAAGCAGTGTTGTCACAATAAATGTCTCATCCTCCAATCCATTATAGTTTGAGAAAATAAAAACATAATCTGAATTTAACTTTGACTTAAAATACATTGTATTTTAATTTAACATTGAAAAATGAAAATGTAGAAAAAAAATCCCAGAATAAGAGAAGAAGCTTGCATAAATTACAAAGAAAATGAATTGTATGCTTTGGCAAAGTACATTAATCCAGGCTGAGGTTTTTTCTTCTTTGTTAAAACCAACAGAGTGAGAAAACAAATGTCGTTCAAATCATCTTGATACATCGTGGCACTAATTTATCGAACACAGTTTTCGGATTATCATTAAGGGGGAAACATAGCATACATTCCTTACTTGATGTTTCCCATCCACCCAGGGCTGTACTTAACAGCAATGTTGGTCCTAAGCTAAGGAATGCACTGGGGCCTCTAACCCACCCACCCACCCACGGGAATATAAAATGTAAACGGTCAATAAAAATTTAAGCCTCTTGATTGTTATTGGTATTTCAACAAAAATCAATGTTTAGGCATAAAAAAACATGCTGTTAAGCGAGGATTAATCAACACAAATATTTGAACAATAGTAACATAGAGCCTTGAAAAAACACAAACATTACAAATACTTTATAGTATTGTATTTAATTTATGACAGCGTACATAGGGATTTAAAAAAATATTGACTGGTGAAACTATATTTATACGATTAATCTGTATTGGCAATTATTTCGTAACTGTTTTGGAATAAGCACCTATAAATCAATCTAGTTAAAACAAATCAAAATATCTAGCAGCACATTTACGAGCCAAATATTAAAGTCAGACCTGACTTGATTAGTGTAAGTAACACAATTGAATAGTTTGAAAATCACTTGAACGTCAGTCACTTCTTTCTCTTCTTCGAAGTGTTTTCTCCTCGAAGTGTTTGTCACTTAAACGTTAAATATGAAAGCAATACACCAACACAACCTCGCACGCAATTAGGCAATTAAAATCACAGCTGCAGTAGATCAACAACATTATAAATACTAATATTATTGCAGATTAACAGCATTATAAAAGAAATAACATTTGCAGATAGTTATGCACAAAATTATATTAATAAATATAATTTGAAAAAGGGAAGTTGAACAGGGGAGAAGACCCCCTTCCTGAGCAGGTCCTTGTTGCTTCTGATTGTTTGGTGGCTAGCTCCTGGAAAGCAGTGGGGGAAGAGACAGTGGCACATGTAATGTGGAAGAATGCGTTCCTGAACAAAGGTCCCCAGATGGGCTCAGATGCAAGAGCACTTAAAGAAGTTTGTCAGAAGAAGCATAGGGTTCAATTCCTGATAGGGACCCATAATTTTTCTCAATAATATTTTATAACATTGGTCTATCCTGTGCATTTCTAAATATATAATTCACTTTCTCATCAAGAAAATGTATGTTTTTCTTGAAATAGTGTGTATTTCCAGCTTTGAGCTATACAAAAGAGTACATTTTTACAGAATAAGTATTATCATGCAAAAAACAGACTAATTTTTGGCTGAATAATAAACGTTTTTCAACAAAACAAAAGCTTTGTCTGACTCCATTTCTGCTTCTAAATCCTCGATGTGAAGCGGAAAAACGCGTGGTTTTCTTGAATAGGTGTATTTTCGCTTGAACTTCGGCAAACAATACATTTTAACCGACAAACCTTAGTTCACACATTGAAAAAAAAGTCAATTTGTCTGAAACGAGCACTTTTCAACAAAATACAAAGTTTTGTCTGACAACAAATTTTTGTTTGAATCACAATTAAAATATATGACGTTCTAAATCCACATGACGCCACCGAATGACGTTCCTAATAATTACACAAAAAAATAATTAAGATCCAGACAAGGAATCAAACCTCAGGTCCCTTGAAAAACTGCACACAGGGCTTGCCATCTGAAACTATCGGGTTGACCCACAAACTTAGTAAACAATTCTTTCAACCATGTAAACATGCCACCTCTCTTTCCCCCCGCTGCTTCCGGGGCACTTGCCACCAACCAAGCGAGCAGTAAAGGGCCTGCTCATAGAGGGTCTTCGCCCCTGTGGGTGGACACATCCATGTCCGCTAATTAATCAACGGCACAGGGGGTGGCCAAGTTATAGAATTTGAAAATGAGACTGCACGGTCGCCACGGAGACTGTCGCCGCGGAGATGGTCGCTGCAGTAGTAACAGGCGCCGTGGAGTCGGGCGCACCAGAGACAGTAAACCACGGAAACAGTCGCCACGGAGACGGTCGGTCATCGCGGAAGCATGTGTGCTGCGAGAGGAATGGTCGCCTACAAGAGACAGTCGCCGCGGAAATGGGCGCTGCGGAGAATGTGGCTACAGAGGCAGTCCACCGCGGAGACGGGCGCGTGGCAGTCGGACCGCCCAGAGAACAGTAAAACCACGGAGACGGTCGCCGTAGAGAAAGTCGCAACAAACGAGACGGTCACCGTGGAAACGGTCCCACTCGGAGATGGTCGCTGCAGAGACAGTCACCGCGGAGACGGGGCGCTGTGGAGAAACCGGGGGGCCCCCCGGCCCGTGGGGAAAAGTTCCGGGCCCCAACTTTTGGCGCGAGACTGGGCCGCCGTGGAAGTCGGACGCCCCAGAGACAGTAACCAGAGACGGTCGCTGCAGAGACAGTCACTGCGGAGACGGCGCTCGGAGACAGTCAACCGCGGAGATGGTCGCTGCAGAGAGGGTCCGCTGGCGGAAGACGGGCGCCGTGGAGTCGGGCGCTGCGGAGACGGGCGCGGTGGAGTTTGGCGGCTAACGGAGAAACGGGCGCCGGTGGAGTCCGGGCGCTGCGGGAGACGGCGCCGTGGAGTCGGCGCTGCGGAACGGCTCCCAAGACAGAAACCACAGAGATGGTTCCGCCGCGAGAAAGTCGCACGGAGACGGTCGCCGTGGAGACGGGTGGCCCACGTGCTTGCTAGTGTTCTTCATCTAAACGCTCAATTTTCGGCAAATTGGACTGTTTTTTTTGCGTGAATAAGGTTTTTTCTGTAAAATGTCATAAATGAAATAGGTTTTGCATAGTTCAAGCTAAAATACACTCTTTTCAATAAAAACACGTTTCCACTTCCGAAATTGTGATTTCGATAAACGAAAATTGTAGTAGACAAAGCTTTTGTTCTGTTAAAAATGCTTGTTTTTGGCAAATTAGACCATTTATGCGTGAAAAGGTTTCTTTTTTCTGCAAAATGTGTTGTTTGCGTTGTCAAAACAATATTGGCTTGTGTCAGGAGGGGCGGTTTGGGATCCAAGGAATCAAGTTTCAGATCCCCCTTGGCTGTTTGAATAATACCAGAAGGGATATGATTTGCCTGTCATCTTCCGAGGGTCAGAAAATGAATGCCAGCTTGGTTGTACAATCTGTGTCGGATGTGGCGGACAGTCGCAGATTGTGTCCAATAACCAGGGGAACTGTCGGAGCAGCAAACCAATGCTCCTGCACAGAGGATGTTCGAATGGATGATGGAATGAAGCTAAAAACACACTTTCACGAAAAACATGTGTTTCACTTCAACTAAGCAGTGATTTATATGAAGAATGATGAACAGGTTAGAAACCAACATTGTAAATATCGGTGGAAAAAAAATACGAAAAATCCAGACCAGGAATTGAGAACCTTGGCCCTTTGACAAACTGTACCAGTACTCTCTGTGTACCAGTACTCCTGCCTCTGAAAAAGCAACTGGATAACCCACAAGGCTGAGCACCGCAATTCGTCCCAAAACATATACAAGTGCCACACTCTGTTCCGCTGCTTCCGGAGCAGCTCGCTGCCAAACCACCGGAGCAGTAATAGTCCTGCAAAGCGTAGTCTTGATTTTCAGATCAATTGTTCAAATTTGCATAAAAAACACCAAAATTGGTACACATGTATGAATAATGTATTCCGAACATTCTAGAATGGAGGCCACCCCGAGATTGCCTTGGTCAGCTTCGGCGACCATTTTCCAAAATGGCCACCATTCTACTTAGCGAAATTGGCTATATGCTCTTATTTTCTTATTGATTGGTGGTAGATATATGGAAAGTGTAAAATTCAGTAAATTTGACCATGAAAGGCGTATTCAAATATTATGATGCCAGTATTTTCGGTAAAAAAGTCATTATTTGATTTGTAAATTGCTGCTCTCCTAAACTTTTGCTGAAAAGTACCCATTATCTGCCTGGAGAAACAAGAAGTCAAATGATATTCATTCACATTCAGTGGTTTGGAATCAACAAGAAATTGCATTATAGATTACCATACTTTATCTATTTTGAAAAGGGAACTGATAATCGTGATTAATGAAAAACTCAGAAAAAATGTAGTCAATATTGCAGCACTTCACTTTGAAGAGCGGCTTAACCGTTTACCTTCCCTACTACCATTCTACCAGGACACGATGGTACACGCATACAACAGTCTACGTCAATAGTATTTCTGAGCTCAAGTGTACTGCTCTGGATCAAGAGTCAACACCTTTTTACAAGCAAATGCGAACTTTGCAATTTGCACATTCTAAAGTCTAGGCCGAATATCTCGTCCTGTGTCTAAGCTGCGTCTGTCTACTGGCAATTCTCCTTCACAAGCACACAGTCCAGTGCATTGTCAAGATTAGCCAATTTCTTTGCCATTTGCAGCGGTTTTCTACAGTCTTTTTTGGCCGCACGACACAGCTTCGAAGGCAGCTTTTTTGAAGCCTGCAGGAGTGTGTCCAGAGCGGTTCGTAAGGACCCATCCTCTATTTGCCGGCCAGCCCCCAGCCTTATTGGAGTGATGGAAGCACGGGTTGAGGGACAAGACCTGCCCCCAGACATAGCCACCCTGGAAGACATCTCTTCACATTGCTGTTCCAAAGCATAGTAGGTAGGTGGGTGCGCTGGACGGAGTTCCTTTGGCGAAAGAGTTTTCTTCTGCTCGTTGACGTCCGGTATAATGGACTGGTGCGGTCCATAGAGGAGCACCCACAACCCTTTCAAGTGCGTGCATTGTGTCATCCTGGATGTTGAATGGCGTGTGGTCGAGGTCACACAGAGAATCTGTCAGTTCTGGAAAACGAGTTCCAGTGGCACAGGCAGATTCTTCGCCCATGCCCCACGAATGCTGACACCTGTGTCACATCCGGTCATCGGGCGTGGGAGACAGGGAGGGCAGTGCCTCTCTGTGGACCGAGGAGGTCAGCTATTTCATGGGCAGTAGGGATGTAGCGGTAGTTCTTTTGCCATCCCCAAAGCAATCCAGGAGTTCATCCACGCAAGGTAGTGCACTGTGGCTACCATTACCGCCAAGTCAGACGACGTCGGGTGTACGGTTCAAAATCTTGAATCCGACGGTGGTCATGTTCTGCAGCATGGGCCACGATGTAGCATTGATGCGAGTTTTCCGCCTCTTCTTGACCGCATAGGAGCCAGAGAGAATAACTTCCTGAACGTCGACTGATGCTCGTGCTGGAAATGATTTTTCCCATAAAAAATGACCATTTTTCCCCAAACAATAGGTTGGAAATTTATATAAATCAACACAAATACATTTGATATGTTTTCCTTTGTACATGCAACATACCATCATGGAGTATTATCACCTCTAGAAACCTACAAAGAGAATAACAATGACAGATATTCCCAGTGTGTTAAAGGATAGAAAGGCGGGCCATTTTCCAAAGAATGGCTCACCAAGCTGACCAAGGCAAATTCTCAGAAGTGGCTCCATATCCAGAATTTAGTTCAGAATACATTATCAACATTATTACCAATTTTGGTGCTTTATGAAGAAGTCGAACAATTGTTGCTATGCTGCCCAGTACTATAAGGCTAGACCATGAGAGGAGTCTCCCCTGTTGAGGACACATCCCATATCTCACTGTTAATCAACACACGGGGGTGTAGAGAATTATAATTAGAATAAACAGGTTCTAAAATAACACTCATAAATATATTTGGAAAAAATTACGGGTCCAGACCCGCTGCACACGTCAAATGCTGCACATCGCATGAATCGCACTCAAAGTGGGACAATCGCGTGAGTCGCACTCAAACATGCGCAATCACACTCAAACGACGCGCAACTCATGCGAAATCCAACCAAACAGCGCGCATCATGCGAATCCCACTCAAACACGCAAGTCATGCAGAACCCACTCAAACACACGAGCAATCATGCGAATCCCACCTTCAATAACGCGCAACATCATCCATCACGCCGCAATGCCCACGAACATCAAAACCCACTCAAAGCCAACGCGCTAAATCATGCTGAATTCCCACTCAACACGTGCGCAATTCATCGGAAACAAAATCGCCATCAACACACGCAAATTCCACTCAAACATGCGCAATCCCACTCAAACGCACATCAAACGCGCAACCATGCGCAATCCCACTCAACACGCGCTATCATGCGCAATCCCACTCAAACACCATCTGCCCAACACTACAAACTGCGCAATCTGGCATCACACTTCAGAACAACCGCAATCATTAGCGAATCCCACTCAAACAACGCAATCATGCGAATCCCACTCAAACACACGCACATCGAAACATACAGCAACGCACGCGAAATCCCACTCAAAACACACACAAATCATGGCGCAAATCCCACTCAAACACACACAATCATTGCGCCAATCCCACTCAAAAACACGCCAATCATGCGATCCCACTCAAACACTGCGCAATCATGCGAAACGAAACTCAAACATGCAACCGTGCAATCACATCTCAAACACAGCGCAATCGTGCAATTCACACTCAAATGCGCGCCAATCGTGCAAATCACACTGAAACACACGCAATCTGAATCAAATCATGCGCGCATCTGCAAATCACACTCATGGCGACCGACAATGCGTGCAAAGTCCAAACACTCAAACACACGCATCGTGCAAATCACACTCAAATGCACGCAATCGCGGTGAATCACACTCAAACACGCGCAATCATCGAATCCCACTCAAAGCAGCATCGTGTAAATCACACTCAAAATGCACATGTGCAATCACGCGAATTGCACTCATCCATCCAAAAAATTGCGCAGACTCGCACTCAATACACGGCATTCGTGCGAAACCACTCAACATTGTGCAATTCGTGCGATCAGCACTGATTACGCATGAATCGCCTCTACGCGCACACTGCGAGAATACACACTCCAAATGCACAATCACCATAAATCCACTCAAAAAACGCTTAATCGCTCAAAAGGACCTCAATGACAAATACCACTCGTATCATACGAAATCCACTCAAACACGCAGCAACGCTAATCGCTCAAAGGACACTTCAAATACAAATACACTCAATCATACGAATCCATCAAACACGCATAATCGCTCAAAAGACACCAAATACCAATACCACTCAAATCATACGAATGCACTTCAATATGTGCAATCACGTCATAGCATCAAATGCACGGAAATGCCCACTCAAACACACTCAATCGTGCAAGATCCCACTCGAAACGCGTGAATCGCTGCGAATCACATCACCTGTGCACAATTGCATGAATTGCAACTCAAACGCACCGCAATCGCGCGATGGCACACTCAACACGATAATCATACGGACTTTGTGGGAGATTACAAAATGTCGATCACAAAGTGTGTCCACCTTGAACAAATATCCCATCCTCGTCGCAATGTAATGTATCAGGCAAGGGATAGCAGCTTGAGTGCAACCGTCAATCCTTTATATTGTGCCTCCAGACCCAGAAAACCTGAGAACCGTCAGTAAGGCCCAGCTTTGTCCTGTCCAGCTGTGTTCCCGCCTTCCGATGACCGCGCACTTCTTGGTTAATCCTATACACGAAGATACATGACACAGCGCAACACACACACACTCACACACACAAAAGCGCACACCAGCACGCGCACACAACAACCGCCGCGGCAAGCACACACACACGCACGGACACAGTGCATCACACACATCACACTACACACACACAACACCCACACGCGCGCACACACAACCACGCACACCAGTGCACACACACACACACAAGACGCGCACACACACGCGCACACCGCACGCGCACGCACACACACAACACAACAAACGCGCACTCAACACAGCGCACTACGCACGTACGCCACATCACACACACCAACACACAGACGCGCGCGCGCACACACACACACACACACGCGGCACCACACCACGCACGCACACAAGTGCACACGCACACACACAAAGCGCACCACACAACGCGCAACACAGCAGCACGCACGGCACACAGACACACACACACGCCGCGCGCGCAACAACGCAACGACACCACACACACACAACACGCACACACACACACACATCACACAACACACCACACACACGCGGTCGATATCGCGTGCAATTTTATGGTAATCTCAGATTGGAGTCAGTGTGATTACCGGAGTACAGTACGTACTGTAATAACATCCCAAAAACCTGTGCAGCTTTACCCTTGTTTTGGGGGGAATGTCAATAAATAATTTTAAAAACAATGTCGCCATTATAGAATGTTTGAGGATGTGCACAAAACAATATTTATAAACAGCTGCCAATCGTCATGTTGGTGGGAAACAAATGGCTTGCAATTCAAGAAAACTGGTTTAAGTGGCCAAACGGCTCGGGAAATCATATGTTTATCAGCTCTTTGAAAGTCCACAAAGAGAAAGTCCATAATTTTTCTGCCTCTCCGGTGTGCGACCGGATAGACATTCGCTACCCCCACCGCCAATGACTTAACGTCTAACAACATGCGAATGCTTAGGTTCTTTATTTCTTGACGTTGGTATATGAGTTATGTGGTAATCGCTCGTAACAAAAAACAAAAATAAAATGGTTATATGTAAAGGTTGACACAGATTATTACGGTGAATCGTTAAAGATGTACAAGATCACCTGATCAAGAGTGGACGTTCAATAACAGAATTTAGAGTCACTAGAAGACCACCAGAGCTTAGCATTGTCCTACACATCAAGTGCAAGTAATCTTTCCTATAGAGTTGTTGTTTCGTAACACAATTGCTCGAAGTTCGTTCGGTAAAACGAGAGCATCGAACTGGTTTCATGCGACATCAAAGTCGACAGTACAAAATTCTGGTGTGTTGAACATAGAACAAAATGCATCACTCACACTGTGTTGGCCACAGTCTGGCATAAAAACGGCATTTTTTCATCGCAGCGGGCAAAAGCCCAAAGCAGGCGACCTTTTCTTTCTAACAAGCCGTGGTCATGGCCACCGCCGTTTTTCAACAAGCGTGGTCATGGCTACACCGCCCGTTTTTCAACAAACGTAGTCATGGCTCCCGAGTAGGCGGACCACAGGGATAGCAACAAACATGCTCAACAAGCATGACATATCAAACCGGCCAGTGTGGCGGACACTCCCCGCCTTGACGTCTTTAGAGACGTCACACGACAAACACAAATATATTAGAAAACAAGCAATCAAAAAAATGGCATTCACTGACCGTTGGAACATATCACAAAGATGACACGGCGACATATGTCAGTTTATACACACAGGTGACTTAAGCAACTTATCGGACCAATGTGTCGGATGCCTAAATCGGTGTCGTGTGTCTTGAATCTGACACAATCTTCCCTTCTAATCTGTGAGCACTGCGGAATCGATGCGGCAATCTTTGTGACAATCCTGCGTCTGTGAGTCCGGGCAAGACTTGGAGTTGATAGACTCCGACAGGCTCAGTTCGATATGTGCGGACAGGAATCCTTTTCCTTGAAGGAATGGTCAAATAACGTCCCCGTCCTTCACTTCTTGTTTGTGCTGCACCACTCCGGTCGAACTGGGAAGTAGGGTTAAGCGTGACTGCGTGTAGCGGCCCACTCTTAACGTCGCTTCACTCAGCCAGAATTCCTCTTTCTCGAGGAGTTTGAACTCGTATTTCATCTGGAGTGTACGCGTTATATGTCGTTTTGATGTTCCGCGTCGTAGAAAGGTTCACACAGGCGACCCCGTTTATTCTGATGTTAATAGCATGGGTTGGGAGATAACACGAAAGGAGATATCGGATCGTATGAACACGTGAACCAAGTGGTCGGCGTTGTTCCTACAAATGGCCATTACTTCCATCATGAATGTTGTCAGCACTTCGGGGTTAGATCCTTCGAAAGAAACTGTGCCATCATAGATTCAAGACACACGTCTTCAAACGACACCGATTTAGCCGTTCCCAACTTCCCCCCAGTATGAAGATGGGCGGGACACATCGCTGTACAGAATTGATACTCCGTGGCAAAGTGGACTGTGCCAGAAATTTCCACATCTGACGTACGCCATGCGAATGGCATCTCCTAGGTTATTAAGGTGGTGGCTGGCAACAGTCCTTATTGACTTGGTTGGTTACTTGTTAGTTTGAATTCTTTGGGCTGTCTCCACGTAAGGGTTGGGGGGTAGACGCAGGTCCTGTTGCGCACGAAATTTTCCAACGACTCTGGACCTGTGCTGTTAGACACGGATTTCCGATCAGTAAGTGAAGTCCTTGCTGCTCTGGATTGGCACTGAAGCATCTTCTGTCTAGAGATGGGACATCTTCCACTTCTGAACATGGAGCTCTGCTGTTCCAAACCGGTACCGTTAGCTCAGCTGCGCTTGTCTATAAGGGGTGGGCCCCTCTTGCAGGTGTTATTTTAGGTCAAGGAATTACGGTGCGCGAGGCGTCCGGTGCTCACTAGCGTGAGGTAGGTATGTCGTGATCGACGGTGGGTCACGCGTGCGGAGGTCTTAGACATCTCGTTCTTAGACTGGTTTAGTAGTGGTGGCGATGACCACGCGGCAAGATCCTTGAAGTAGCCTACTGTTGACTGCATGGATGTATATTGTAGCGGAAGTTCAGTCAAGCCCTATTTGTACAAGCCTCGTGATCCAAAAACACTGGCTGCGGAGCGGGATCGCTCTCGCTCCTCTGGCTCAGTGTCGCCTTGGTTTATAACAAGTTGGTGGTCGGTGACGTAATTTTCCAAAAGACAAAGAAAACAAAAAAAGCGACGTGAAATGTTTTCCGGGACTATGACGGGTTTTTGCCTTGAGCGGTAAGTCACTGCGCCTTAGTCTTCCCCGACAACCAACAGCCCGTCTGCATTCAACGTCGGATCTAGCGGAAGTATGGGGCTGTCTTTTGCAGAGGTTTGTTTGATTTCAAACACTGTAACTCCGTTGCGTAGGCTTCCGATTGACTTGTTGAAGTACAAATGTTTCTGCTTGTTTCTGTTGTTCCACACTTTTACCTTCCACGCAGGCGTGCCACCCTTTGCATTCGTTTTGGCCTTTATACGAATGGAGGATATGTCGTTAAACCGACAACAGCGCCGACCAAGTCTCTTCCAGTCGGAAAACCGTTAAAACGTTCTGTACCAAGGCTTGTGGATGAAGAAATGTTCGTCGATTTGACATTGGCAGACGGCCGAATTTCTTTATCTTTGTCCGGGTTTTGACAGCGGAACTGTTTCCGTGTCGTTGACGTCTGTGTCGTGTCGCTGTGACGGCCCTGAAGCCAGCTACTAGAGGTGAGGTCACTGACGCTGCGATGAGTCTTGTAGCAACGTCTTTCGCTGGGTTTTTATGAGGCTGTGGTGCAAGGAACTAGCTCTTTTGATGGCTTCCGGTTTATTAATTAGGTAAGCCGCCTGTCTGTTGCCTTAAATGGCAGCGGTGCCACCCAATTACCTTCAGTGACCGATGCATCTCATCTTCCATTACTGAAATGAATTGTCTGTCTTTCGTGGACAGGCCAGATTTGTTGTATATTTATTCACTTGGAAAATGTCTGAAAAATTGTCGTTTTTGCAGGTAACGATTTCTTCAACAAACAGCTTATTGTCACATGGTGGGAAAAATTGACCGGACGACCGTCCGGCAAAAAGTTAATTTTATTCACCACAGGAACACCTGTTTTATGAACTTTGCCGATACAAGTTCACCGATTATCGCCGAGCCAAGAGTTGTTTTTTGGGCGAATGGAGATCCTCTCGGGCCCGTCCGTTGTTCCAAAACATGCGCTTCTGGAATGTCACGGCCGATCAAAAATTAATATCTCGGCGTCGCTGTCAACCTCGGGGATTTCTGCAGCAACATCAGACAGGTGGGCATGATGAATGGCGACATCGGGCGTGGCTATTCGTGACGGGCATTTGGAATTTCATCGCACTCGATTACGTAGGAACTTGTATTTGTGGTTACCGCTATGGACTCTATTGTGTGCCATGTGCACGTTTCCAACCATTTGCGCTGACCCGGAGCATGACGTAAGGTTGTAGGGAATTATTTTCCCCCGATTCATAAACGATTTGAAAAATCTTGATCTGGCAGAGCGTGACCGTTGCTCTGGTCGTCGAGGATTACGTAGGCATGGATATACTTGTTTGGATTGTCACTGTGGTAAACTCTTTGGTCAGAATTGTTTTACTGCATGATTTACCCGGGGACACATCACACACAAATTTGGTGTGCATTTTGAGTTCGGAACGTTGACGGGTAGCTCCCCCGCCGTTATCAGGCGAACGCCTTATTGGCTGCGTGCGGGCTCTGTTGGGGTCACCGTGGGCTCTTTAAGGGCTGCCGCTTGTCGTAATGCATTGCTGTAACATGCTTGTTGCCTTTACACACAGAACAGGATAAATTTACATTACATGTCTTTGCAACATGGTCAGTTGAATCACCAGCACCGGAAACATCTTATTTTCCCGCAGAAAGTCCCTTTTTTCGACAAGTGACTTCAATTTGAACGCACGACAGTCGTTGAGGTTATGTGCAGTATTGTGCAAAGGACAATTTGGCTGAATGTCTGTCTTCTTGGAGAAGAGGTGCGATGTGCAGGAAGTTTGTTTACCTGTGACTGTCTATATCCACTCTGACTGTGCCGTCTGTGCGGCATTACTTCGTACGCAAAACTAGGATCATTGCGTACCTGACTGAGGTTCTTGATAAACTCAGCAAACACATAGAAAGGAGGAAAACACCACATTATTTTCTTTTTTGTACCTGGACGCATGCATTGTCCATTTCTCCTGTATGTTGTAAGGCAGTTTGATTGAGTATGGGGAGTACTCCTGATGAAGAGTCAAAAATAGATTAAAAGAGTGGCGTACTTTTGATCTTCTTTGAGGAAAAGCCTTCATACAATGTATCTGACAGTTCATACAGTTGCTTGTTGTCTTTGTTTGACAGCCGCGGAAAAGGAAGCAAGTTTATGTTTTGATTGAAGGCTTCCACCATTTCCGACTGCCAAATCGCTCTCTAAGCGCCTCCCATATTCGTTGAAGCGCGAGAAATGGATTGTTGGCATTTGACATTTTTAAGCTGACGGCGTGTTTCTTTCGATTGTGGACCTAACCACTTAATCCAGGAGGCCAATCTCTTCATTAACACTGGCACCAATATCGTTCACAACGTGCGAAAGTCTGCCTTCCACACTGTGTATGCTTCTGGGGTGTCGTTGAATGTACACAAGCGTGTTAAACAGCAAATCTCTTTTCAGCAGATATTTGTAAAAAGTCAGTGATCATAGGCATTGTATTATTTGCTGTGTATACCGGCACAAATGAAGGCAAATTCGGGTCTAATGTCACACGAGGGTTTGAACTGTGATTTAAATGTCTGTTACTCGTGGGAACAGATGTAGCGTTAATAGCTCGGTTATTTAAATCAGGAAAGAAGGGGTGATCAGGTGTCTGGTTTTGCTTGGTATAAATTACTGGGATATTGGGCGTAAGAGCCGGTGGTTGCAAATTTTGCATATTGTCAGTAGCGATAAAGTCAGCAGTTGTAACACTGGCGGATAACTGTGATCTTCCAATACTGTTCTGTGCGCTTTGCTGATGTCTCCTGAGGTAGGTTGATATCGGGCGGGCCATTTCCACCCTCAAGTTCGCTAATACATTGTTCAATGCTGTAACTCTGCCTCAGTCACGGCGACTTGTTTTTTCAGATTGGTAGTAGGGTTAAATCAGCCTCCATTGTTGCTTGAATTCGTGCTGATTCTGCTTGAATTCGTGCTGATTCTGCGGCGGCCAAGGCTTGCTTTTGCGTAAGTTCAGCTGCTTGTCTCTCGAACTGCAGGCCACTTTAGCAGCAACGGCTTTAGCACGTTTGTGCTAACATAGAACTTATGTTAGACAGTTCTGAAGATTTTGAACCAGCCTGAAATGATCGTGTGATCGCGTTACTTCTGGTGACTTCTCTGACATGTTGATTGTCTGGACGATGGCGTCGAGTGACACTGCGGACACTGTGTTTGGTTATGGAACTGGATTCCCCTGAGCCGGGCGGACCGACGTTTCTCGCTTGCTGGTGCTGTGCTTTGGCCTAGTCGATTACTGTTGCTTGGCCTAGGTCGATTACTGTTCTGCCTCTCCGGTGTGGACCGGATAGGCATACAGCTAACCCCCAACCGCCAATGAACTAACGTCTAACAACCATGCTGAGGCTTAGAGTTCTTTAATTCTTGACGTTGGTATGAGTATATGTGGTAATCGCTGTAACAAAAACAAAATAAAATGTTATAGTAATAGTTGACACAGATATTTACGGTGATCGTTATACATGTACAAGATCACTGATCAGAGTAACGGTTTAATAACAAATTAGAGTCACTAGAATAGACGCAAGCTTACATTTGTCTACACATCAAAGTTGCAAGTTCTTTCCTTAGGGTTTGTTGTTGTAACACAAATTGTCGAAGTTCGTCGGTAAACGAGAGCATCGAACTGTTCATGTCGACATAAAGTCACAGTACAAAATTCTGGTGTTGAACGATAAACAAAATGCATCACTCACACTGTGTTGGCACAGTCTGGCATAAAACGCATTTTTCATCGCAGCGGGCAAAAAAGCACAAAGCAAGGCGACATTTTCTTTCTCAACAAGCGTGGTCATGGCTCACCGCCGTTTTTCAACAAGCGTGGTCATGGCTCACCGCCGTTTTTCAACAAACGTATCATGGCTCACGGTAGGCGGAGCACAGGGAAGCAACAACAATGCTCAACAAGCATGACTAATCAACCGGCACAGTGTGGGCACATAATGATGCTAAAGCAAACCCGGTTCATATAAAAGATGACCAACTCTTCAGAAACAGCTGCGAGGACAAAGGAAAACGTGATTACTCATGCTGCTGAGGTTAAAAAGTCAAAACCTACTGTGTACCAAAACGTCTGTACCTCCATCCTGGCCATACCAAGGTAGTGTGTTAACCTGAGCATACAAAGGTAGTGCTTACATGAGCATACCAAGGTAGTGACCTTACATGAGCATACAAAGGTAGTGCATTACCCCGAGCATACCAAGGTAGTGTGTTACCCGAGCATACCAAGTAGTGTGTACCTGAGCATGACCGGTAGTGTTACCGGAGCATACCAGGTAGTGTGTTACCCGAGCATACCAAGTAGTGTGTTACCCCGAGCATACAGGTAGTGTGTTACCGAGCATACCAAGGTAGTGTGTTACCCGACATACCAAGGTAGTGTGTTACCCGAGCATACCAAGGTAGTGTGTTACCCGAGCATACCAAGGTAGTGTGTTACCCGAGCATACCAAGGTAGTGTAGTTACCTGAGCATACCAAGGTAGTGTTACCCGAGAATACCAGGTAGGTGTTACCCGAGCATTAATTCTTTACGTCATATGTTCCAAGTGTACCCGACTCCATGAAAGCATGTTAAATTTGTTTTTTCACATTTAAAAGGTAATGGTTGGTTTCCTACAAGCTTGTCAAATCACCAGGTGAGGCAAACACAGCCTGTCCACGTTCATTTGAAGTTACGCATGCATAAAGTACACAAAAAGAACCACTAAGGCTTACCTTTTAAATAATAATTCTTCAAATATGGATTTCCAGCCAAAATTAACAAAATGCAATTTTCACAAAATGTTGACCAATGCTTTTCACAGCTCAAGAACTCTGAACACGAGGTCGATGGAGGTTTTTTTTTTACATCTATGAATGTCGAAGTGATGGTAGATAATGAAAACCAATCGCACAAAAAGTTAAAGAAAGCGATGTCGTCACAAGGAAATTGC
>CM068967.1:84388250-84403478 GCA_035128595.1 Eptatretus atami
GCAAAATTTGCAAACCACCGGCTCTTACGCCCAATAATCGCCCAGTAATTATACCAAGCAACAACCAGACACCATGATCACCCCTTCTTTTCCTGATTTTAAATAACCGAGCTATTAACGCTACATCTGTTCCCACGAGTAACAGACTTTAAATCACAGTTCAAACCCTCAGTGTGACATTAGACCGAATTTGCTTCATTTGTGCCGGCGTATACACAGCAAATAATACAATGCCTATGATACTGACTTTTCACAATATCTGCTGGAAAGAGATTTGCTGTTAACACGCTGTGTACATTCAACGACACCCCAGAAAGCATACACAGTGTGGAAGCAGACTTTCGCAGCGTTGTGAACGATATTGGCAGTTTAATGAACGAGATTGGCCTGCCTGATTAAGGTGGTTAGGTCCACAATCAAAGAAACACGCCGTCAGCTTAAAAAATTCAAATGCCAACATCCCCATTTCTCGCGCTTCAACGAATATGGGGAGCGCTTAGAGGGAGCGATTTGCGTTCGGAAATGGTGGAAAGCCTCAATTCAAACATAAAACTTGCTTCGCTTTCCGCGGCTGCAAACAAAGACAAACAAGCAACTGTATGAAACTGTCAGATACATAGTATGAAGTGCTGTTCCTCAAAGAGATCAAAAAGTACGCCAACTCTTTTAAGCTATTTTGACTTCATCAGGAGTAACTCCATACTCAATAAAACTTGCCTTACAACATACAGGAGAAATGACAAATGCATGCGTCCAGGTACAAACAAAGAAAATAATGTGGTGTTCCTCCCTTTCGTATGTCGTTTGCTAGAGTTTATCAAAGAACCTCAGTCAGGTACGCAATGATCCTAGTTTTGCGTACGAAAGTAAGTTGCCGCCCACAGAGCAGCAGTCAGAGTGGATATAGACAGTCACAGGTAAACAAACTTCCTGCGCACATCGCACCCTCTTCTCCAAGAAGACAGACATTCAGCCCAAATTGTCCTTTGCACAATACTTGCACATAACCTCACGACTGTCGTGCGTCAAATTGAAGTCCACTTGCGAAAAAAAGGAACTCCGTTCTGCGGGAAAATAAAGATGTTTCCGGTGCGTGTAGAATTCAACTGACCGATGTTGCAAAGACATGTAAATGTAAATTTATCCTGTTTGTGTGTTAACTGTAAAGGCAACAAGCATTTACAGCAATGGCATTACGACAAGCGGCAGCCCCTTAAAGAGCCCACGTGACCAACAAGCCCGCCGCCAGCCAATAAGGCGGTTCGCGATAACGGCGAGAGCCTACCGTCAACGTTCCGAACTCAAAATGCACACAAATTTGTGGTGAATGTTCCCCGGAGTAAATCATGCAGTAAAAGCAATTCTGACCAAAGTTTACCACAGTGACATATCCAAACAAGTATATCCATGCCTACGTAATACCTCGACGACCAGAGCAACGTCACGCCGCCAGATAAGATTTTTTTTCAAATCGTTTTGATGAATCGGGGAAAATATTCCCTACAACCTTACGTCATGCCCGTCGTCACGCAAATGGTGGAAAACTTGCACATGGCTACACAATAGAGTCCATAGACGGTAACCACAAAATACAGTCCTACGTTAATCGAGTGCGAATAAATTCCCCAAATGCCCGTCACGAAATAGCCACGCCCGATGTCGCCAATTCATCCATGCCACTGTCGGATGTTGCATGCAGAAATCCCCGAGATTTGACAGCGACCGGTTTTAATTTGATCGCGTGACATTCAGAGCCGCTCATCGTTTTGGAACAACGGAGGCCCGAGAGCGAATCTCCTTCGCCAGAAAACAACTTTGCTGGGCGATAATCCGTGAAACTTGTATCGGCAAAGTTCATAAACAGTGTATCCTTGGTGAATAAAATTAACTTTTGCCGAACGGTCGTCCGTCCAATTTCCCACCATGTGACAATAAGCTGTTTTGACAGAAATCGTTACCTGCAAAAAACGACAATTTTTTCAGACATTTTCCAATGAATAATATGGACAACAAACTGGGCCTATCCACTGAAGACAAGACAATTCATTCAGTAATGGAAGATGAGATGCATTCGGTCACCTGAAGTAATGTGGCCGCTCCATTTAAGGCAGACAGGACAGCGGGCTACCAATAATAAACCTTGGAACCATCAAAAGAGCTTTCCTTGCACCACAGCCTCATTTAAAAACCAGCAGACGTTGCTACAAGACTCATCGCAGCGTCAGACTCTCACCTCTAGTAGCGGCTTAGGGCCTCACAGCGACACGACCACAGACGTCAACGACACGGACACAGTTCCCGCTGTCCAAAACCCCGACAAAGATAAGAAATTCGGCCTCTTGCCCAATGTCAAATCGACGAACATTTCTTCATCCACAAGCCTTGGTAACAGAACTTTTGTTAAACGGTTTTCCGACGGAAGAGGACCTTGTCCGGCGCTTTGTCCGTTCACGTACATATCCCTCCATCTTATAAAGGCCAAAACCGAATGCAAGGGTTGGCACGCCTGCTGGAAGTAAAAGTGGAACAACAGAAACAAGCAGAAACTTGTACTTCAACAAGCTACATCGGAAGCCTTACGCCAACGAGTTACAGTGTTTGAAATCAAAACAAACCTCTGCCAAAAGACAGCCCCTACTTCGCTAGATCCGACGTTGAATGCAAGACGGGCTGTTGGATTGTCGGGGGAAGACTAAGCGCAGACTTACCCGGCTCAAGGCAAAAACCCCCGTCATATCCCGAAAAACATCACGTCGCTGTCTTGCTGATACGTCACCACCACAACTTGTTTTAAACACCCAGCCACTATGACAGAGGGAGCTGTGCCGCGCAGCAGGTTTTGGATCACAGGCTGTAAAAAGGTTGTTGAACTTCTCATTCACCACTGCTCCACATGCCGCAAGCTGCGTGGAACGCCCACTCCAGCAGAAGATGTTCGACCTCCCCGCGGATCGCGTGACGCCCGCGCCGCCCTTCACGTATGTAGCTACGAACGCCTTCGGCCACGTGGAATGTCCTGACAGAAAAAACAAGAGTGTTTCACGCCCAGGAGCAACGCCTGGCTATACTGTTTACGTGTTAACCAGCAGAGCCATCATTTGAAATTTGGAAGAGATGTCCTCTTTTCTTTCATAAATGCTCCCAGGAGATTCCAGCCATTACGCGGAAAGTGGTACAGTAAGTCAGATGTGGCACAAATTTTCTCGGCGCAACAGAACCCTCTACACATGTGTTGACGCATTAACGTGGAGGAAGGCCCCGTAAAAAATTCCTGTACAACAGTGGTTGAAATGGCTGTTAATCCCCCCATTCTTTACACATGGGGGAAGTTCGGGAACGGCTACATCGGTGTCTTAGACGTGTTCTTGAATCTATGATGGCACAGTTGCTCTCGAAGATCTACCCACGAAAGTGCTGACAACATTAGATGAGTAATGGATCTGAAACAACCGACACTGGTTCCTGCTACCATCCAGATCTCCTTGTCGTGTTATCTTCCCAACATTGCTATAAACACAGAAAACGGGTCGGCCTGTGAAACCTTTCTACGACGCGGACATTCAAGACAGTATACGGTATCCAGTGGTAACAAGAGTTTCAACTCTCGCAGAAGAGTTCTGGCGCAGATGGCGCCACCAGTACGTCGCACTCACTCCAGTTCGACGGAAGTGGATGCAAACAACAAACACAAGTGAGGAGACGCGGACTTATAATCCTCAAGAAAAGATTCGGTCGCAGAAATGACTGCCGTCGGCAGTCAATCATCAAGTCTTGCCCGGCTCAGACGGCAGTGATTCGCAAGCGTCATCCCAGTTGCCAAGAGGAAAGATTTGTCTTCACACGAACCCTATATAAGTGAATTGTCGATGTTGTGCTTCCTGTGGTGTTAATGAATATGTTGCCCGTGTATTTATGGATATTTCCAACGGAATCAGTGATGCCATTTTTTTGATGTGTTTCTCGATATATTTGATGTTTGTGTGATAGTACGTCTCTTAAACGTCAGTGCGGAGTGTGCCGCCACACTGTGCCGGTTGTTAGTCATAGGCTCTGTTGAGCATTGTTGATTGCTTCCTGGTGCTCGCCTACCGTGAGCCATGACATACGTTTGATAATGAAAAGCGGCCATCACGTTGTAGAACGCGGATGACCATGACCTTGTAAAACGGGCATCCCTGTTGAGAAAGAAAAATGGTCCCTTGCTTTGTGCTTTTTGCCCGTCCGATAAGAAATGCGTTTTATTGCCAGACTGGTGGCCAACAACAGTGTAGTGAGCATGTTTGGTTTATCGATCAACACCAGAATTTGTGTCCTGTACTTTTCGCATACTATCTTTCGATGCTCTCGTTTACCGACGAACTCGACAATTGGTTACAACAAACAACCTTAAGGAAAAGAACTTGAGAACTTGATGTGTAGACAATGTAAGCTCTTGTGGTTATTCTAGTGGACTCTATTTTTATTGAACCGTTCTATCTCTGATCATGGATGTCTTGTACATTATACGATCACCGTAATATCTGGTGTGTATTACTATTTAAATTTTATTTGTTGTTTTTTGTACGCGATTTACCACATAACTCATAAGCCCAACGTCAAGAATAAAGAACTCTTAGCCTCAGCATCTGGTGTTAGACGTTAAGTTCATTGCGGTTGGGGTAGCATGCTATCCTCGGTCTCTACTACGATCAGACTAAATTATGATTCTTTTGCTTTCATATCTCAAAACTTATAACATATGACTTTCCGAGCCGTATGCCACGTTACACAGTTTTCTGATTGCAGACCATCGTGTTGTCCAACCCAGACGATCATGTCATGTTATAAATATTGTTTGTGCACACTCAATATAAATATAATGCACATTGTTTTTAAAATTATTGAGACATCCTCAAACAAGGTAAAGCTGCACAAGTTTGTTGGAGATGTATACAGTACGTACTATGTTATCGTAATCACACTGACTCAATCTGCACGATACCATTAATTGACGCGTACGTCACCGGTGCTTGGTGTGTGTGTTGTGTGTGTGTCTTGTGGTGTGTGAATTGTGCGTGTGCGCGCGCGCGTGTGTTGTGGTGGCGTGGCGTGCGTTGCGCGTGTGGGGTTTGTGCACGTGTGCTTGGTTGCGCGGTTGTGTGTGTTCCTGCGCGATTGTGTATGTGTGTGCCTGTGTGCTGGATACTGTGCGTGCAGTGTTGTGGTTGTCACGCGCGTTGTGTGTGTGTGTGTGCGCGTGCGAAAACTATGCGCGTACGTGTTGCGGTTTGGTTGTGGTGTGGTCGTGCGTGTGCGTGTTGTGCCTTGTATGTGGTGGCGTCGTATGGTGCCGATGTGTGCTGCTTGTGTGTTGTGTGTTGTGTGTTGTGTGCACTGTCCGTCGTGTGTGTAGTCCGCCGCGTGCTGTGTGCGCGTGTGTGTGCGCGTTTGTGTGTGTGTAGTGTGTGTGGCGGTGTCTGTTCGCTGTATATCTTGATACCAGAAGCTCGTTCATCGGGAGCGGGAACACAGCTGACAGACAAAGCGGGCCTATGGACAGTGTTCTCAGGTTATCTGGGTCTGGAGCACAAAAACGAATTGACGGTGCACTCAGTGCTATCCCTGCTGAACTTACATCGCACGAGGATGGATATTTGTCCACAAGGTGGAACATTGTGACGCATTTGTCTCCTCCACAAAGTCGTATTGATATCGTTTGAAGTGTGCATCGCTGCGATTGCTGCGTTAGTCAATTCATGCAATTGATGCGAAGGTGAATGTGATTTCGCCACGATTGCACTCTTCATTGGGATTTGCACAGATGAGTGTTGAGTGGATTCGTCTGCATTGAATGCATATTGACGTGATTGCACATATTTGGGCATCGTATGATTGACGTTGTATTTTACTTTGAGATGTCTTTAGCGATGTGCTGTTTGAGTGGTCGTATGTATGATGATATTTGTTTTGATGTCTTTGAGCATTAGCGTGTGGCTGTCGTTTGCAGTGGATTCGTATGATTGAGTGTATTTTTTTGCAGGTGTCTTTTGACCGTAACTTTTTAGATTATTGATCTGCATTTGAGTGTGATTCTCGCAGTTGTGCGTTAGAGAGCGTTCAATGCGTATCAGGTGCGTTCGCACGATGCAACAGTTTGAGTGGGTTTCGCACGAATGCGTGTTGATGAAGTTGCGATCTGTGCTGCAATTTTTGGTGGATGAGTGCAGTTTCCGCTATTGCGATGCATTTGAGTGTGATTACCGAATTGCGTGCGTTTGAGTGGAATTCGCATGATTGCGCGTGATTTGAGTGTATTCACTGCGATTCTGCACTTGAGTTGTTGCACGATATGCTGAAGTTGTGATTTACGAGTGCAGCGTAGATTGGCGTCTGATATGACAATTCCACAATCCATGATTGATTTGCCGATGGTGTGTTTCAGTTGTGATTTGCACGATTCGCGCGCATGTTGATGTGATTTCTACGATGCTGTGTTGGGTGTGATTTGCCACGGTTGCATGTTTGAGTCGATCGCTGACGTTTCTGAGGCATCGCGATTGCGCTGTTTTGGTGGATTGCATGATGTGTGGCGTTGAGTGGATTGCGCATGATTGTTCTGTGTTGAGTGGGATTGCGCATGATTTGCGTGTGTTGAGTGGATTCGCTGTTAGTCTTTGTGGGATTCGCATGATTGCGGTGTTTGAGTGGATCGCTGATTGCGAGTTGTTTTGAGTAGGCCATGATCGGCGCATGATTGCGATGCTCTGAGTGGATTGCGCATGATTGCCCGCGAGTTTGAGTGGGATTGCGCATGGTTGCGCGTGTTTGATGGGATTGCACTTTTGAGTGGGATTGCGTGTGTTTGATGGGATTTGCATGATTGCGCATGTTTGAGTGGGATTCACATGATTGCGCGTGTTGAGTGGGATTCGCATGATTGCGTGGATGCGCGTGTTTGAGTGGGATTGCGCATGTTTGCGCGTTGTTGGAGTGGGATTCGCATCGATTGCGTGTGTTGAGTGGGTTTGCATGATTGCCGTGTTTGAGTGGGATTCGCATGATTGCGCGTGTTTGAGTGGGATTCGCATGATTGCGCGTGTTTGAGTGTGATTGCGCATTGTTTGAGTGCGACTCACGCGATTGCCCCACATTTGAGTGCGATTCATGCGATTGTGCACATTTGAGTGTGCAGCGGTCTGGACCCGTAATTTTTCCAATATTTATGATGTTAGTTTTAAACCTGTTTTTTCTAAATTTATTTCTACACCCCCTGGGTTGATTAACAGTGGATATGGATGTTCCCTCAACAGGGGAAGACCCCTCTCATGAGTCAGCCCTTATAGTTACTCGCATAGCAACCAATTGTTCGACTTTCATAAAAGCACCAAATTGGTACATATGTTGACTATGTATTCTGAACATTCTGGATTTGGCCACTCGAATTTTGCCTTGTCGCTTGGTGGCCATTTTGGAAATGGCCCCATTCTACTTTAACACATGGGATATCTGTCATTGTATTCTCTTGTAGGTTTCTCAGAGGTGATAAATACTCCATGATGTGCATTACAAAGGAAACAATACAAATGTCATTTGTGTTGATTATTATATTTCAACCATTGTATTGGGAAAATGGTCATTTTATTGGGAAAATCATTTTCGCACACAGCATCAGTGACAGGTTCAGAAGTTATTTCTCTGGCTCATCCAAGAAAGAGGCGACACTCGCATCATGCTACATGTGGCCCATGCTGCAGAACATGACCACCGTCGGATTCAAGTTCGAACCGTAGACACCGACGTGTCGACTTGGCGGTAATGGTAGCCCAGGCACTACCTATGCTGGAATGAACTCTGGATTGCCTTTGGATGGGCAGAAAACTACCGCTACATCCCTGCCCAGAAATAGCTGCCTCCCGGTCCACGAAGGCACGTGCCCTCCCTGTCTCCCACGCATGACCGGATGTGACACGGTGTCAGCATTCTGGGCATGGGAAGAAATCTGCCTGGGCCACATGGAACTCGTTTCCAGAACTGACAGATCTCTTGTGACCTGACCACCACGCCATTCAACATCCAGGATGACACAATGCACTGCATTGAAAGGTTTGTGTGCTCCTCTATGACCGCACCAGTCCATATACGGACGTCAACGAGGCCAGAAAGAAACTCTTCGCCAAGAGGAACTCCGTCCAGCGCATCCCACCTACCTACTATGCTTTGGAACAGCATTGAAGAGATGTCTTCCAGGTGGCTTTGTCTGGGGCAGGTCTTGGTCCTCAAACCGTGGCTTCCATCACCAATAAGCTGGGGCTGGCGGCAAATAGAGATGGGTCCTACGAACCGCTCTGGACCACAATCCCTGAGGCTCAAAAAGCTGCTTCGAGCTGGTGTCGTGCGGCTGCAAAAAGGCTGTAGAAACCGCTGCAAATGCAAGAAGGCTAATCTGCATGCACTGGACTGTGTGCTTGTGAGCGAGAATGCCAGTAGACAGACGCAGTAGACACAGACCGAGATATCGGCCTAGCTTAGAATGTGCAAATGCAAAGTCGCATTGCTTGTAAAAGTGTTGACTTCTTGATCCAGAGCCAGTACACTTGAGCTCAGAAACTCATATTGTACTAACTGATGTATGCGTGTACCATGTTGTCCTGTAGATGGTAGTAGACAGTAAACGGTAGCCGCTTCAAAGTGAAGTGTGCAATAATTTGACTACATTTTCTGAGTTTTCATTATCACGATTATCAGTTCCCTTCAAAATAGAGTAAAGTATTTAATCTATAATGCAATTTTGTTGATTCCAAACCCATTGAATGTGATGAATATCATTTGACTCTTGTTCTCCAGGCATAATGGGTACTTTCAGCAAAAGTTTCAGGAGAGCAGCAAATTACAAATCAAATAATGACTTTTTTACCGAAAATACTGGCTCATAATATTTGAATACGCCTTTCATGGTCAATTTACTGAATTTTACACTTTCCTTATATCTACCACCAATACAATAAGAAAATAAGAGCATATAGCCAATTTCGCTAAAGTAGAATGGTGGCCATTTTGGAAAATGGTCGCCGAAGCTGACAAGGCAATCTGGGTGCTCCATATCTAGAATTGTTCGGAATACATTATTCTACATGTGTACCAATAATTTTGGTGCTTTTATGCAAATTTGAACAATTGATCTGAAATATCAGACTACGCTGCAGGACTATTACTGCTCCGGTGGTTGGCAGCGAGTGCTCCGGAAGCAGCGGGGGAACAGAGTGTGGCACTTGTATATGTGGACGAATTGCGGTGCTCAGCCTGTGGGTTATCCAGTTAGCTCAGATGGCAGAGTACTGGTACACAGAGTACTGGTACAGTTTGTCAAAGGGCCAAGGTTCAATTCCTGGTCTGGATTTGTAATTTTTTTTCCACCGATATTTACAATGTTGGTTCTAACCTGTTCAATTCTCAATATAAATCACTGTTGTGAAGTGCAAACACATGTTTTTCGTGAAAGTGTGTTTTAGCTTCCATCCATCCATCCATTCGGACCATCCTCTGTGCAGAGCATTGGTGCTGTCTCGACAGTCTCCCTGGCTATTGGACACAATCCTGGACTGTCCGCCACTCCGACACAGTGTACCAACAAGCTGGCATTCATTTTGCTGACCTCGGAAGGATGACAGGCAAATCAATCCCATCTGGTATTAATTCAACAGCCAAGGGGATTTGAACTTGGGATCCTTGGATCCCAAACCCCCCATCCTGACCACAAAGCCAATACTCGGTATATTTTTGTTTGAACAACGCAAAACAACACATTTTGCAGAAAAGAAACCTTATTCACGCATAAATGGTCTAATTTGCCAAAAACAAGCATTTTTAACAGAACAAAAGCTTTGTCTGACTACAATTTTCGTTCGAAATCACAATTCGGAAGTGGAAACGTGTTTTTATTGAAATAGAGTGTATTTTAGCTTGAACTATGCAAAACCTCATTCATTTTTAATGACATTTTACAGAAAACCTTATTCACGCAAAAACAGTCCAATTTGCCGAAAATGAGCGTTTTAGATGACAGAACACTGAGGCAAAGCACGTGGCACCCGTCTCCACGGCGACCGTCTCCGTGCCGACTTTCTCCGCGGCGACCATCTCTGTGGTTTCTGTCTGGGGAGCCCGTCTCCGCAGCGCCCGACTCCACGGCGCCCGTCTCCGCAGCGCCCGACTCCACGGCGCCCGTCTCCGTAGCGCCAAACTCCACGGCGCCCGTCTCCGCAGCGCCCGACTCCACGGCGCCCGTCTCCGCAGCGACCCTCTCTGCAGCGACCATCTCCGCGGTGACTGTCTCCGCAGCGCCCGTCTCCGCAGTGACTGTCTCTGCAGCGACCGTCTCCGTGGTTACTGTCTCTGGGGCGTCCGACTCCACGGCGCCCGTCTCCGCAGTGCCCGACTCCACGGCGCCCGTCTCCACAGCGCCCGTCTCCGCGGTGACTGTCTCTGCAGCGACCATCTCCGTGGCGACCGTCTCCACGGTGACCGTCTCTGTGCCGACTTTCTCTACGGCGACCGTCTCCGTGGTTACTGTCTCTGGGGCGTCCGACTCCACGGCGCCCGTCTCCGCGGTGACTGTCTCTGTAGCCACCATCTCCGCAGCGCCCATTTCCGCGGCGACTGTCTCTGTAGCGACCATCTCTGCAGCGACCATCTCCGCGATGACCGACCGTCTCCGTGGCGACTGTTTCCGTGGTTACTGTCTCTGGGGCGCCCGACTCCACGGCGCCTGTCTATGCAGCGACCATCTCCGCGGCGACAGTCTCCGTGGCGACCGTGAGTTCATTTCAAATTCTATAACTGCACCCCCTGTGGTGATTAATAGCGGACATGGATGTGTCCACCCACAGGGGGAAGACCCTCTCATGAGCAGGCCCTTACTGCTCCGCTGGTTGGTGGCAAGTGCCCCGGAAGCAGCGGGGGGAAAGAGAGTGGCATGTTTACATGTGAAAGAATTGTGTTACTAAGTTTGTGGGTCAACCAGATAGTTCAGATGGCAAAGCCCTGGTGCAGTTTTTCAAGGGACCTGAGTTTGATTCCTTGTCTGGGTCTGTAATTATTTTTTTTGTGTAATTTAGAACGTCTTCGTGGCGTCATGTGAATTAGAACGTCATATATTTTAATTGTGATTTCAAACAAAAATTGTTGTCAGACAAAACTTTTATTTTGTGAAAAGTGCTCGTTTCAGACAAATTTGACTTTTTTTGTGTGAACAAGGTTTGTCGTTAAAATGTATTGTTTTGCGAAGTTCAAGCGAAAATACACACTATTTCAAGAAAACCACGCGTTTCCGCTTCACAATCGAGATTTAGAAGAGAAATTGGAGTCAGACAAAGCTTTTGTTTTGTGAAAAACGTTTATTTTCAGCAAATTAGTCTGTTTTTGCATGAATAATATTTTTCTGTAAAATGTACTCTTTTGTATAGCTCAAGCTGAAATACACACTATTTCAAGAAAAACATACATTTCTGATGAGAACAGTGAATTATAATTAGAAATGCACAGGATAGAACCAATGTTATAAATATGTATGAGAAAAATTATGGGTCCCTATCAGGAATTGAACCTAGCTTCTCTGACAAACTGTCATAGTGCTCTGCCATCTGAGCCATCTGGGGACCTTTGTTCAGGAACGCAATTCTTCCACATGTACATGTGCCACTGTCTTTCCCCCACTGCTTTCCAGGGAGCTAGCCACCAACAATCAGAGCAACAAGGACCTGCTCAGGAGGGGGTCTTCCCCCTGTTCAAATCCCTTTTCAAATTATATTTATAATATAATTTGTGCATAACTATCTGACAAATGTTATTTCTTATAATGCTGTTAATCTGCAATAATATTGTATTGTTATAATGTTGTTGATCTTACTTGCAGCTGTGGATTTTAATTGCCTAATTGGTGCGAGGTTGTGTGTTGGTGTTTGCTTTCATTTTAACGTTTAATGACAACACTTCGAGGAGAAAACACTTCGAAGAAGAAAGAGTGACTGACGTCAAGTGATTTTCAACTATCAATTGTGTTACTTACACTAATCAAGTAGGTCTGACTTTAATATTTGGCTCGTAAATGTGCTGCTAGATATTTTGATTTTGTTTTAACTAGATTGATTTTAGGTGCTTATTCAAAACAGTTACGAAATAAGTGCCAATACAGATTAATCGTATAAATAATAGTTCACCAGTCAATATTTTTTTTAATCTATGTACGCTGTCAATAAATAAATACAATACTATAAATATTTGTAATGTTTGTGTTTTTCAAGGCTTATGTTATATTGTTCAAATATTTGTGTTGATTAATCCTCGCTTAACAGCATGTTTTTTTATGCCTAAACATTGATTTTGTTGAAAGTACCAATAAATCAAGAGGCTTAATTTTATTGACCGTTTACATTTTTATTCCCGTGGGTGGGTGGGTGGGTAGAGGCCCCAGTGCATTCCTTAGCCTAGGACCAACATTGCTGTTAAGACAGCCCTGGGTGGAGGGAACATCAAGTAACGTGAATATGCTATGTTTCCCCCTTAATGATAATCACGAAAACGTGTTCGATAAATTAGTGCCACGATGTATCAAGAGTGATTGAACGACATTTGTTTTCTCACTTGTTGGTTTTAAACAAAAAGAAAAACCTCAGCCTGATAATGTACTTTGCAAAGCATACAATTCATTTTCTTGTAATTTATGCAACTTCTCTCTTATTCTGGGATTTTTTTTCTACATTTTCATTTTTCAATGTTAAATTAAAATACAATGTATTTAAGTCAAAAGTTAAATCAGAATTATGTTTTTAATTTCTCAAACTATAAATGGATTGGGGATGAGACATTTATGTGACAACACTTGCTTGGGGTTTGACCAAATTATTGTTCAAAATTTTTAGTTGGTTTCCGTTTGATTCACTCGTTAAATCCCTTTCATTCCTGTAATGCAATGATATCTCACAGTTTGCAGATGGAAACCATCCGATGACTCTTCGGATCTCCAAAGATGATGTGAACAATGAGCATGTGTGGAAGAAATTAAGTTCTTCTCTGTCAGAGTCTGAGACCATTTATTAACAACAAATATGCACATGGGAAAGAAGGAAACATAAGACAGGTGAGATCAAACACGATCCTCTTTCTGGTCAAAATGCACACAGCAATGCTCTTTAAACTATTTTGCCAGCCAAAACAGGGGAGGGTGTGGCGTTTGGCAATTCAACTATGGGAAGGGCTGATAGGCAGATGGCAAAATAACTCAGAACTGCAACACATGGCCATTTTGGGTGGGAGGGAAAGAACAACACACTCATGGCAAGTTTACAGGATCACCAACCAGGTCAGCATTGAAGAAAGATGATAAGTTTGGGGAGGAAAGGCAGAGAGAGGGTGGAGGGATACACGAGGTCAATACTTTGAACATGCATTCTCAAAACACCTAGCCTATTTTCATGCTAGCAAGGCCTTTGCCATCAAAAGCCAATAGAGTTATTTAATCTTCCTTCGACAGAAAGACGTTTGCTCCAGTGGCCTTCTGAAATTATTTAATTTCTGTTAGATAGAGGTGCCAGCAAGGTGTTCTCCATTTAAGCATTGGAGATATTCTTGGTTATACATATTTCAGTGAGATAAAAGCACATAAGAATTAGTAAGATACAATTCTACTTTACTTGTCTATTCATATATATCACTATAAGAGGTCCAAAGACTGTTGGGGAAAGGGAAATTTTAATGATAATCAATTGACTCCATTACAACAGTAAGACCTTAATTTATAGTGTTCAATTAAGAAAAGGACCAACAACAAGTGAATACACCGCAACAAGTGAATATAATTAATTATTTTCTTCCACATTCCCCCCTTTTGTCCTGTCAGGACAAATTTGAATAATTATATTACACATGATCACCACACCCCATTCCTGAAGGAGAAAAGATATCCCTCAGACAAGTTCACCCACAATAATGACAGCGAGCGCTCAGTTGAAGAATGCTGGACAATGGCCATCTTGAGAGCGCCGCAGTCGGGTTAATGAGCGTGTTTCCGCCTAGTTTACAGCCTGTTTAGTTGAACAGGTTGTGAACTTATGTTTTAGTTGTGAACTTGCCATCAGCAGCTGTCAACAGTTGTAAAGGCATGCCACCCAAGGCTAGAAGATAAGCAAGTCAGGCTGAAGATAGAGCAGCACCCAACGGGAAACACACAATAAATGCTCCTTGAGTTGCAGAGAAGGTAGATCCTGGCAGGTACGAGCTTGGGTCTGACACTGGGTTGCAGGAGACGAAGAGGACTCGAGATGTGACAGAGATCCAGCCCCAGCAGAATCTGGGGCCTCGTAGCAGCAGTTTGTGCATTCAGGTTTGATTCGCCAAAGCATTTTATGCACATTGGAGGCAGCCGCGATGGCCCCACGAGCCCCCCCCCCCCACACCATTGGGCACACGTTGCAGATGGCTCGCTGTATGGACCTTCAGGGCCTTCGTTGTGCATTGTGCGACCACGGCAAGTTCACAATGTATCTGTAGAACAAGGGTTTTGCGAGGGTGGTTGGGGTTGCTCTGAAAGACAGGCACCATGCAATGGCGACGTTGTCTTTGCCTTGCTGGGGTTTGACTTGTCCAACCTTCTCTTCAGTAGGGGGGTGTTTTTTTTCCTTTAAACATGCTCATCTTATCTCCTCAGGAAAGGGGTCATGTCATGATCACGTGTTGAATGCCCAATCACCCAAATCTGGGTTCTCCCCATCATCCAATCTTTCAGTGGAAGTTCTTCCAAAGCTTGATGAGACAAAAATCATACACTGCATAGTTCAACTGCTCTCAACACTCCGAAACAAACAAAATCAAGGTTAAGCACTGATTATAATTCAATTAATCAATAAAACGTAGTGGACCCATGTATTTCAAGACTGACAAAGGTTCTTAGAGAAGCATCTAACTTGCATTACATGTTATATCAAAATTTTACCTTTCATTTTCTCTTCACAACTAAACGACAAGCTAAAATCTAAAGGAATTTCAGTTGCATGTATACTCAAAAATAATCATGTCATTTGCTATTTGCATGTAGAAAGAGTGGCAGTATTTATCAGTGTTCCAATTTGCACAATTCTAGAAAGACCTCTAGTTTGTACCATTAAAGAGGGGATAATTTCCCTCTCAAAGCATGAGGCAATCAGTGAGGGTGCCTTTAGTGAGGGCAATGCTGTCGCAGCACAATTGAAAAGTACA
>CM068967.1:84433045-84452721 GCA_035128595.1 Eptatretus atami
TAAACTACGGTCGGGGTAGAGAAAAAAAAAAAAAAAAAAAAAAAAATTGGGGGGCCCCCCCGTTTTTTGGAAAAACAAAAAGCACGCTCTATTGTTTGCAGTGGATGGCTCCTTGTCCTCTGCACAGAAAAGGCACGCTCATGATGTCATCGAAGAAGCGGTCGCTCATTCTACCACCAGAGTCATTCGGTTCCGGGTTGGAGCGTCGGAGCTAGGGGCTCTCTGCTGACATCTTCAAAGTTAGTTACGGTCCGTTATTTTGTCGTTTAAACTGTTTATTTTTTCCTACAATGTCTAGGGTTCCTAGTTCGGTTTTGGTTTAAAAATCGTGCTATTTGTGGAGTTCTTATGACTGTTGGTTTACCGGGTGTTTGAGGCTAGGCTTGAGGCCTACCGGTTCCACTCGGTGTACGATGTGTTTATTTTGTTTTTTCTCCCATACTTCAATCTATCTCCCACTACTACCCATTTTCCCACCTAATCTCTCTATTTCTTATCTTAATCAAAAAACAACACAAACAAAAAAAACGCTACTCTTCTCCTGATTCTGCTTCTTCTCTTCTTCCTCCCCTCTTCTTCCTCTCTCCTTCTTCTCTCACTTTTTTTACACAAACTTCCATGACCTAATCTGTGAAAACTCTCTCAACATTAATAATAATAAACAAACGATATTTATAATGCTTCATCTTCCTCTTCTCACACATAGGTACTCGTTTACTGTTTCATAATGACTATCTTCTGCTTTTTAACAGACTGCTCATCATTCGACTCTCCTTCATTCCTGCCTAAAATCAACGTTAAGGCTTTTCTCTCATTCTGAATTCAACCTTATTGCATCCATCAACAATTGGTGTAAATCGCCTTGACCTAAACTTAAAAACCCCCAGTTTGCCTATTGAAGTTCGCTTTCTCAATCAACCATTTTTTTCCAATTAGTGCACAACTCACCCTCTCACCCCTTCTCAAGAACCATCCATCTCTTATCCTCAAGCTCTCTCAACTTCTAACAAATTCCCCCTCACCTTTGTCCACTTTTATCCCCTCACTCATCTTCTAAGTTCCCCCCCCTCTCATCCACAAAGTGCCTCTTCACTGCCTCTCACTCTTCTTCTCCACGCTCCTCCACTCTTCAACTGCTTTTCTCCCTCTCTTCCCCTCTCTCCAGCACCACAGAGCTTTTTCTGCTCATTCGACCCCTCCCCTACTATTCTGCATCCCACCTTTCAACAACCCTCTTACTCACCCTCGTCCCTTGTTACCTCCCCTCCCACCCTGCACTCAAGCCTCCTCCCTACTTTCATTAAAAGTGTGACTAAATATCGGGCCTTTCGCTCAAACCTTCAGATTTTCCATACAGGTTGCACGACACAGCAATTGCTAACAGAACTTTCCTCCCCAGACGTGTCTGACTCCAAGTATATCTCCCTGTTACTCTCTGGTATGAGACTGAGCTGTCCTGGTGGAGAGTTGCTCTTTCATAAAAGACTATATTCTACTTCTCCCACACCCCAGGAATATTCTGGCAGCGGTCCCCTCCACTCCACCTATGTATATTTGTGTACTGTACGTCCACCTAACAGTGATGATTCCATCTACCCTCACTATCCGAAAACCATGGACCATCCTTTATCTTCTCATCAAACTCTCTCTTCCCTTATGTGCGCTTCAATTGTCATAATGCCAGTTGCTAGGTGTGGGTACCCCCCGTTCGCTGCTTTTTTTGCGCCTAGCTACAGCTTGGTTTTTTTTTCGCTTTGTCCTCCACCTGTCATGGACCTCAGCAAAGCTTGCGACTCATTGGACTGACTCAATCGGTCAACTTCCGACCGGATCTCAACAATGTACTCCACTCTTCTGGATCCTGATTTTGAAAATTTCCCTTGAATACTGCTGCTCTTCTCTGCTCCAATGGTTCTCTGACACGTCCTGTAAGTGAATCTCTCTGGTATTATCAGAGAACCACATCACCGCCGTCGATGTCCGCAATTTCACTCGAGCCGACTGGCAGGGTCTCCCAGCAGCCATAAAACTTATAGACTGGTCTCCTATCCGTACTATCTCCAACATAACTCATTCTGGGATTCTTTTCAAAGAAACTTGGCTCTCCCTCATGCACAGATTTTCCACTCTCGTCTTCAGTTGTCCTATCACTCCTTCCCCCTTGTTTTACTAAAGTTGTGGCGAGGCAGTTGTCTGAAACAACTTGCCTTTGCTCCTGGAAGCAAACAAATGAAGGCAATCTCAGTTCCTTCCATAAAGCTCGAACAAGTGTGTATCTACCTCAGGAGAGCCAGAAAACACATCTTTCTAATCTCAGTCTGACTCTCAACTCTTCCCTCCCAAAATCCTGTGGGCGTCTAATCAAATCTGTTTATGGTGTATGTTCCCTCCAATCACTCCCTTACCTAAATGGCCGACGCTGATACCGCCGTGAAAAAGCTGAATGCTAAACTCGTGTGCTGCTAAATCTTGTGTCTAAAAACCATTACTTCTCAACCCACGTACCCAGTCGCACCACTGTCCTGTCTGTTGTCCTTTTCTCCTGACAGGGGAAGCTTGCCTGTCAAACCTCCGACTCAGATTCTGCACCGGTCCGACGGCATCAGCCCCACGTGTCCTCAAGCCTGCTCTTCTGCTCTTGCTTCACCCACCCTCTCTCTGTTCTATTCACCTCCTCATTTGTCAGGTCATCTTCATCTGTGGAAAATTGCCAAACATCACTGCCCTCATAAAAAGGTACAAACAGATCCTGAACTACAGACATAGCCTTCCCAATATCAGCAGGTTATGGAATCATCATCATTCAGAATGAATCCTTCCTCTTCTCTAATGGCTTGAAATTTCCGATATCAATTGGTTTTCAGACAGGTACTCTAAACCGGTATGCCTGATTCTGCTTCTCCAAAATGGATGGGGTCCTCAATGCAGAACAGTAAATCCGAGCCATTTCCTGGGACTAGCAAGTGCTTTTGACACAGTCTGGCACCCTGCTTACTCACAACTCTTCCATGGTATCCAAGGCATCTCCATCAGGCTCGCAGACTTCCTCTCTGTCGCAGTCAACGTGTGCCCTAAATGGAGTTTTTCATCCCCTCCTCCTGTCCAGGCTGGAGTTCCTCAAGGTATGCGTTCTGGGCCCTGTTTTTTCTGGTTTTCATCAATGATTTCCGACTCTCTGGAAAATCCTCTATATTCTTTGCTGATTGATCCACCCTCGCGTACCCTCGGTCACCTCAGACCGGCAACGCAAGCGTTATTCCCTACTGCAGATCTGGATAAAATAAAATGGTCCAACAAGTGGAAACATGTCTCTCATCCGGCACAAATCACACTCTCACTATGTCTCTTTGAATGGACCGTTTAGAACCCCCCCCCATCGACTTTCTCAACATCCTCTAGAAGATCCTTTTTTCAAGCTTCTGGTCTCATTATCTGCATGACTTTCCTGGGAAGCCACAGTTTAACCCTCGCCTCAAAGCCACTCGCGATGGGAAATCTCCGTCGTGCAAGTCTCTCGGTCTCTGAGCTCCTGACCATTACAAAAGTTTTGTCCGTAAAGCCTGTGGAGTACATGTCTCCTCTGGCTGGTCTTCTCCCTTGCCTCCCACCTTTTCTCCAGGATATATAACAAACACACGCTGCAGAACAGGGCATTTCGGATCATCGGCATCTCCCCGCAATGAGGCTGAGTCTTTGGGCCTCCTCACTCATCACCGCAGGTTGGTCGGTGGACTTTACTGTCTTCTACAGTCTCCTCTCCAGCTTCGCCCCTGTTCTCTGGCGATTTGTCCACACCACATTCCACAGGGGCCAAGGTCCGCATCAACACACCCTCTGGACAAACACCAAAATCACGAATCACTGTCACCTTCATCTTCATTACACCTTTTCCGCCTTTGGAAATAAACTCCTCCTCTATTCTTCCTCAATACATTTTCTAGCTTTCAAAACAGCTGTTCCCACACATTACATCCCCCATCCAAATCCTAGATCTTTTCTTCCCGATATCCCCAGCTCACTCCTTCATATTCCTGATTCCTCTGAAAGTCTCCTGCAATGTCTCTTCTATTACCCATGTTCCGTCCATCCTCTACTTCACAGATTCCTAATGTGTCCGTTCCACTGTTTGTCTCCGTCTCATGCCCCTTGCTTGTGCGTTTGTTGTGTTAGCTCTAACACCGCCCTCGCAAGGTATAAAAAAAAGAAATAAACAAAAGGTCAGTCTCTGAAATACAGAGTTCTAATAATCGCGTGCTGATAATTGAATGCAAGGCGTGCTGCCGTGCATGAAAAAAAACAGGCATGAAAGATATGTCATCTCAGGAAGCTTATCAAACGAATCAAGCAAAATGTCAAATGTCTATGATGAGGCAAGGTCTTTTTGACGCGCTACAATCGAAGGGTAGCCTGAAAGCAAAGACAAGGGCAAAAGAAGCAACTTCTGCTGTAGCCGCTAGTGCCTAGCTATGAAGTTCATGATGAAATGAGATTACACTATATCACTCAAGGAGCTCCTGTCATCACTAAAACCAAGAAGGGACTATGTGAATTTAGCTCAAGCTCTGTTGCGCATTTTGATGCACCTGAAGCAGATGGGTTGCTACCACACTAGTGCAGTCAATTCCCTCAATGCAGTTCAGGGGGGGGAGAAAGACTCAAGGTCATGGCATGAGGAGGCGACACGCTTAATTCCTCTCCATGTTCTTGACAGTATCGTGAAACACATTCGGGAATGCTGTACAGTCCTGATCAGTGTGTTTTATTCGTTGATGGCCTGGACTCTAATGGTCACCTTGGCACTATTTAAACTCAGCTGAAGTTCTGGCACTGGTATCAGTGCAAAGTACAGATAAATAGATGTACGAAGATGTGTGCAGATAATCGGTCCAACATAAGGCTCAGGTCATGGCATACACAATTTCATGGACAGAATTGGGGTGGCAAGTTTGTGGAATTTCGAAAAAAGATGGGCTGATGCCTATATCTCACTCGAAGATGATAACCCATCATTTGATTGTTTCACAACCTTGGCAAAGATCCTGTCATCTTCAGAGTTGGTGAAGGGGGAATTTACCCAAGAAGTAAAGCATTAGAAAATTTGTCTGCAAAGTGTTCACAAAGTCCAACAACATTGATGCCTGTCCGATGGAGCTCTTAGATTAAAAAACCTTGAGGGCTGAGATGCTTCCCTCCCATTCAGCACGCTGATGCTATTGTACGTAAAAGTTATATGTATGCGGACAAATCTATGTCTTCCAAATCCCATGTCTTCGATTTAGGAGAGAATAGATGGCTGCTTGTGGAGGGAGTTTACATTCATTGAAATGTCTACTGCCTGCTCTTGTGCGGTCTTGAGCTGGTAAAATGATGGTGTCGACAATTAATGTAAAGGAAATTGTTCTGCAACAAAAAACAATTTGTCCTGCACTCCTCCTGAAATGTTTCACTTCAGGTTGTAACAATTCTCTGCCTAACCAAATGCAAGAAAATGATATCAGGATGAAATGAGATATAAGGCTGTATACATGTGATAGTCTGAGAAATCTAACAAGCTAGACAGTCTGTGTAGATAGTCAATAATTCTAATAATCTTAGAGCATGTAGAGTAATTCCATATTGGTGTCTACTTATTTTTATACCATACAACATTTAGTAATTGTATTAATATTAATATAATATTACTGGTGGCTTGTATAGTTTTAAAGCTATGAGATCATTCTTCACGTTGCTGGAAAAGTAATTCGTGTTGAGGTTGTTTTGTTTTCATGAGAAATTCTTAAAGTCAAGAGGAAATTGTTATGGTGTCTAGCTATTCTCCACAATAGACCATTGAGTGCTTGTCCAGTATTTGATATTTAGTATTCAGTCATTGTATAGTTTTGTGGCTAGTGAGTAAGCTGAAGACTTCACCAAAAAGTGGTTTGTGTTGACGGTTTTTTTTGCAGTTGTAGCCTTGACCTTGCCAAATAATATTGCTCCTACAAAATCAATTGGAACCTCAATAACTTGGACTCAGCACTGAAAAACCCAATTAGACACAAAAATATTAAAAATCCATCAATAGTTACTGAGATATGAGCTGGACGTGATGGTGGCCATTTTGAAAAGGCCCGAAAAAACAGGTTCTGGACCATAAGAAATTTGGACCTAAATTTCCTGTTACTTGGTCCAAAATGGTACCAATCAAAAAAAAAAAAATCCAATTTTAAAGCACAAAAGAAATCCTACGGAATTCCATATCAGCCCGCCACTATCCCCTCTTCTCCATCCCCTGAAGACGATAACCATTCAGCTAGCCAAACATCGTGTGCTTCAGAAGGTCTGAAGACCAAGTGACAACGCCAGTGGCCGTGCCACTCATCTGCGCTCCCATCTCCAAGTTCCTGTGAGGCTGATAGAGAAATTTAAAATCCAATTTCTAAATTGGATTTCCTAAATCCATCTAAAACTGCTCCTGATGCAGCAACCTCCAACTCTGTGAACCATGGAGCTGTCATTATGATTCCGTCCCTCTGGCTAAGTTTGTCCGGTGGATGTCTATTTACCATGCACCTCCTAACCTATTTCTATGTCACCACTGCATTCCAGCTCAGGACTCCCACACCAGCAGGCTGCACACATTCCAAGGTTATGTTGTTGACATTCAACTTCAACTTGCCTGTGTAACTGACAACTGCCTCGCATCAGGGCTACATTCTCGACGCAGGTGGTACTACACACACTTCGGCTGGCAACACATACCGGTGATGCTAGTCTGGAGTGTGGGCTCAGCATTCGTTCCCAGGCACTCCCACACACAATTCAGGGTCACGCATACGTTACCCTCATCGGACAGAGTCTCTTCATTAACATAAATTCAATTTCTACCTTTAAGCTCATCGCCCGCACCATGTATGCATGTGCCCAGTACCTGTTCGTTTCAGAGTCACTCGTCCGGCTCGCTTCTCTCCAGAGGGTTGCTCACGTTGATTCGCCACACTCCCTTCAGGGCTGTCAGCTCCAATCTGGACTGCTGAAAATGTGTTTCATTCGTCAACAACCACATATGCTTCCCTCCCCAGGTTTGCTCTAATCTGTGGTGTATCGGTGATGTCAATCAAGTCGCACCACTAACATTACTCTGTGGGTGATACACACATCCATTATTGTGCTGTCTACTTCCTGTGGCTCATTTCTTTCCCATTTGAGTCGTTTTTCTCTCCGAGTCTTTTTGTTGTTCCTTATCTTTCGGAGTTTTTCTCTCGTGGCTCCAAATTTGCTCTCCTTGAGTGGTCAGTTTCAAATTGTTTTCTTTTTGTTTTCTACCCACGTTCTCATGTTCTTCATTCTCCAATTCTCGTTCCTTCAATTTGTTGATTTCTTTTCCTGTTTTCATTACGTGTTCTTTGTTTCTTTCCACTTCTCTGCATGTTTTATTCTCCAATCTCGCGTTTCCTTCAATTGGCTGATTTCCTTTCCTGGTTCATCGTTGTTCTTTCCCTATCTCCTCATACTCAAACTTTGGCTTCTTCAGTTGTTCAATTTCAATCCATGTTCTTTTTGATTCTATCCACTGTCTTCTTGTCTCTCTTCTCAAACTCATTCGTTTCTTCAATTTGCTGATTTCCCTTTCCTGTTTTTCATTTGTTGTTCTTTCACTATTCTTTCTTGTATCTCATTCTTTAATCTTGCTTTGCTTCTTCATGTTCGATCTCACAATGTGTTCTTCGTTAATTCTCCGTTCTCTTTCTTTCGCTCTTTAACATGTCAGCGTTTTAGTTCCTCTCTTTGCTTTGGTGTTTCTGTAACTCAGAAGCTTTTTTCATAATTCCTTCTCGCTCTCACTCTTTTGCATGCCTTCCTCACTCATTTCATCCTTCTCTTTCTCATTCCGCACCTCTTTCGCATGCTTCCTCCTCATTCGTCCTTTTCTTACTGTATTCCTTTTAGGTGTTCCTGACATCCTTTTCTATTCTAATCTTCCGTTTCGGCTTTCTCTTTCTGATTCGCCTGTTCTTACCTCTCCTCAGTTGTTCTCAATTCCAATGTGTTCACGTTTTTTTTCCTTTTCCAGCTTTGTATTTCCATTCTTTTCAGTTCTTCTATCGGATTACAATTTGCTCTTCCCTCTATCTTTCATTAGTTGCTGCTTCTCTTGTTTCCAACTCATAGGTACTCACTCTACTTTACTCAATTTATCCCTGTAGTTCTTTGAACCGTCTTGACTTTCCAAAATTCTCCTTCTTTGCTCCAGAGATTTCTCTCTCTTTTTATTTCTGTTCGAGGCTTTCTCTTATCCCGATGCCCTGATCTTACTCTTCCTTCAGTAGTTCCAATTCCCGTTTTTTTCCTTTTCCAGCTTTGTTTTTCATTCTTCTTTCTCAAGTTTTCTTTCTATTCCGGGAATTACTATTTGCCTCCTCTCTATCTTTTGTTCAGTTCACTTCTCTCATGTCCAACTTCATGGGTATCCCTTACTTTCCTCTTTCTTTCCTGTAGTTCTTCGACCTGTCTTAAACCTTCTATCAAATCATGGTAATCCGCTCTACTTTACCATTCTCTCACGTAGTTCCGCCTGTGTTTGGTAAGTCCTCCTCCTCTGCCCTAACTCGTCCTGTGCCTAGTCAATATTTGCATTCCTCTATCGTTATCAACAACCTCCCACTGGCTCGCAAGGCTCCAAATTGTGTTATGAAGCTGAGGATGTAGAGTAAAGCGTCCTGATTCGTCTGCCCCGGCGTATACCGTGTCACGTGGCGCTGAACCGGTGGGCGGGAGCGCTTCCACCGTACGCCGGGGCCACGGCTCTCTTCTCCGGGGGGCTCCGCGCCCTTTCCCGGGCCGCCGGGGGCTTGTTGCTTGGCTCGTTGCGCTATAATTTGCCCTCCACCGCTTTCGTGTCGCCGGAGATGAAGCGGCCGCCATTTTGGACTCTCCATTTTTCTGTATACATTTGCAGTTTTTTCCTCGATTCCGTCAAGATAAAGATCAAATTAAATTTGGACGTTTTTTTTTTTTTTTCGTAACAATGTCGGGGTGCGTATCACCACTGGTAAAATATCCGCCTCCCCGCACAAAGTTGCGGATCCACGACGGCGGGATTCGAGTGGTGGCGGGAAATTCGAAGTTCCATCACCAGTTGGTTGTGTTGTGTGTTTTTGCTTGGATTTCTCTTCGGTTCCAGCGGCCCCGGTTTATTTGAGTTCCTCGGTGCTTTTGATTGTGTGTGTCTCGCGTTCCATGGGTGCGACCATTTACCATAATGATCGGTGTGTTATTCGGTAATTTCCGGTCGGTTGAGTTATGTCGCGAAGATTTAAATACGATCAGACTTGCGTAATTATTAGCGCGACATAGAGATCATTTCTCGACGAGGTGGGAATGAATCCGACTCCGAAAGAGCAGCACATACACAAGCAAAAACTACTCAGCACGAACAATATGTGATGTGACTTGAATCCGCCACCACTGATATCCCTCGTCGTGGTATCCAACGGTTTGGTGTCGGATGCGGGATATTTGACCAGTGTGCATGGGCAGCTATCTACGGTACTATGCAATTCTAGCTTGGAAACCAGTTAACATAACTGGATCGAAGAACTGGATTTGGAGGCTAACGGTTTCGAGGGGGTCGGGCGTACGATGGACATTATGTCCCTGTCATAGGGCAAAGCCGCTGCAGCGCGAAATTTAAGACAAGGACAACAGCCATGGCGAGTGCATAAGACAGAGTACATGGTGGAGGGTACTTCATGGACGGAGAGGACAGTGGCAAAGCACGGAATGTAGGGCTCGGGGAACAGGCGCAATGTCCACGGGATTCGAGCGGACTGCCAGCTCAGACAGCGCGCAGTCAAAACAGTAGCTTGATACTTCTATGTAGTGTTACCTCTGGGCATCGGCTCTTGGGCGGGCGGTGGTGGTGATCCTGGCGCTGCCTGGTCCCGCCGATATAGGGTCGAACTGGGGCGCAAGGTGACGGCAGCATCATACGATGTGGCCGGAGCGCTCTCTCTCCAGGGTGTCAGGCATACAATTCAGGGCCTGGCTTCACCCGAACAGGCGCCAAGATCGAGTCCGAGCTTCGCAGCGGCGGATTCGGATGAACCGTTCGCACGTCGAGCGGTGAGTAAAGGGATCGTGCAGAGGCTCCGGCGTCTCCGTCTCCTGCTTCCGCCTCAAAGCGCACTTAACGGCTGTCGTGCTCGGTTCTAGTGGTAACATCTGCTGGTGAATGGAGCCTCTGTTATGTTGTGGCGGCCTCGTTGCCGATGGGACGGAGACTCGACGTCATGGGTTTCGGGGCCTTCTCACAGGGCTCGGGCGGATTCAGCTCCTTTCGTAAGCCTTCTTCTCGATTGTCTCATCGCTTTGGCATCGCAAAGCGGGCTGCCCGTCTCGGCAAGGCAGGAAAATCCGGGTCGCAACGTAGCAGGGCGGCTCTCAAATTGCACTGCGTTTCAAAGAGCAATCAGACTCCTATCGTTGATCGTATTGAAAATCACGACACGCTTTGACAGAGCGACGATATGCCAACATAGAGACGCTTCGTCCTTTAGGCAAAGCGTACATGCGTATTTCAGTTCTACTCGGCTTTGCGCTCGGTTCGTGGGACGGCAGAAAGCCGCCTCCCTCGGGAAGAGTCTAAAACATCCTCTCTTCGGCCGGTTCCAAGTTCATCGGGCCTTACGACCAGACGGACTCGTCGGCCAGCGCACCCCTCATGCGAAGGGGAGGGGCTTATCCGGGATGGCTGGGTAGGATTATTAATAGGCATGGTTTCGGGCGAGTCTCCCAACGCAACAAGACAATACAACAGCCTTCTGTAACCTGGTCCGAACACATAATAGTCTCCTTGTTTACCAAACAACCTATCTAGGACCATGCAATGGGGGCATCTGATCGAATCCTAATACATCGTGGTTACAGTAGGGTCCAATAAGGCAATTGTCCTAACAATATGGCTTGATGAATTTTTCAAAGAGATAAGAAGAATGAAGACTGGGTAAAACTTCGTGCAGAACAAAACTGTGATCACCGGAGAAGAGATATTGAGATTCATTCCTAGACGCCAAGGGCGGGCCAACCGGCATCTTCCGGTCGTCCAGGGCGCTGCACGGGACATACCTCGGAACGCACAGTTTCGAAATAGTCATACAGAGAGGGGTACGTGATACGAAGGTTGCAGAATCTACATCGAACAGAAGTGGAGGAGAGAGGAGTTGTTTGAGGCGAGAGAGCAGAAGTTGACTATGTTAACAGTAATCTAGGGAGATGATAGGGCGAGAGCATTAGAACACGAAAGGCGGAAAGGAACAAGGGACGTTACAGCTGAAAGCGCAGGGTAAAGTGGAACAGATTGTCCGAAGAAGATAGGATCGAGTTGCTGAGCAAGCAACTGGCGCAGCATCAAAAACAAATAGGCCAGGCGTTCAAATGTGATAAACTGCATGCCAGAGGTGATCCAAAACGCTGAAACCTGAAGATAATACGTTGTTTCGAGCGTTCAGTTCGGAGCAAAACGTATCCTGAGAAATAATCTTGCTAGAATATGCAGTCAGAGGGATGCATGAGTGAGACTTCAGAGTTTCGCTCCAACAGAAATGGCTGGTGGGCAAGCAGAAAATTTAGCAGAAAGAAACATGATGCGATCAAATTCAATCCAACAGAGCTAGGAGATAAATGACTGACGAGTGAAATCCGCGTATTGCCGAATTGGGTGCTCCGTGAAGTGGAGGCGGTCAGCGAGCATAATGCTGGGGAAAAAAGGAGCTGTGTGTGTGGTCAGAATCGAACTGGAAAGACCCAGAATGAATTTTCAAACAGAGGCCTAGGTACTAAGATGACAATGCTAACGGATAGCTTGCTTGAATAGTTCAAGAGAGAAGATTACCGGGGTGAAAAGGAATTGAGGTGACTGTGAGTTCTGCAGGAATGGGCTCCGTCCTCGAGGGATGTCTGAGGCGGCGGAATCTGCAGGGGACGGCTATCCGACCAGCGATAATGTAATAGAGTAGGAAGGAAGATTCCATCAGGAACATGTGCAACTACGATAGAGCTGGGAAGATTCACGAAATGCAATACAAAGATTAGCGAGAACTTCCTAGCGGAATCATCCATTGTGATATGGCCGATAGGTTCTAGGTAACACAGGGCGACGATACCGCATGTAATATTTCAGAACGTTAAGTGACAGAGTTGCTCCTCAATTGGAGGGAATATAACAAACGAGCCGAGGACTCGGTGTGCTTATGACTTATGAGGCATAGGGTGGATGAAATTCAAGTTTTACCCAATCGGTGGAAACATGCCATCCGAAGAGATTGAAACTGAGCTCCTGGGGCAGCGTTTAGAAGAATTACGAATTTCAAGGATCAGACTTCTCGGTGAGGAGGGGCAGGCAGTGAAATTAATTTAGATCAACGTACTTCCATTTCCAAGGCCAATTCGTTGGATAAAATATTAGAAGCGGAAATTCAGGTGAATGGAGAGGGTTGTGGGATTTTTAGGTGGCTACTTCTAAGAGGAAGGATTCGTCCTGTCGTAACAGGATGCGGCCCCAAGGGGATTCCTTCAGTTCTGGAACTGCCGGCGCTTAAGGCGATAAGGGCACGGCCGAGGTCTTACCATTTCTAATGGGAAGATGGTTAATTAAGACAGCGATGGGTTGTCACCGGTTAGTAATGGGATGTGTGAGACATGACAATACCTCACGAGATGTTGTATCAGCAACTCTTGCGAGAGGAATCGGCTCAAGTTGACACGAGTGGAATCTAGGTTGGAAATGTACATAGAAACGACTATTTTGCAGCCGGGTTGCCGCTGCGGCATGGAGTGATTTTGGGTCGGGGATGGGTCCGTCATGCTTGTTATCTGAGCCCGCTGGTACCGTGGGCAGGTGGTGTGTTAGCCTGCGTCCTCATCGAGTTGTGCGATGTGGGTTGTATGGGGTGCCTAGCGATGGGTTGGTCAGTTAACGCGTTGAGGTGGGTAACTATTGCTATGCTGGGTGTGGGAGTGAAGGAATGTTGGTGCATGCTGGTTGCGGGATGGATAGGAAAATCAGGAAGTGGCAGGGGAGAATATAATGGACGCTGCATGGTTTTTTCGAGTTGGGGTGTGCATCAGGAGAGTTAGATGGATTTTTTAGAATCAATTGACATGATTTATTTCTCTATAGCCTAGGATTTGGGGGAGCGAGATGAGTGGGGACGGTGTATTGGTCTCAAACTTTTTGAGCAGGTGGTAGGAGGGTTTCTGTTCAGGGGGGCGGGGAGGGGGATAGGTGTGGTTTTGTGCTAATGATTTTTTATTTTTTTTTGATTTGGACATTTGGAAAAAGTAAAGGCTTAGGGTCATTTATGGGTGATGTTTTTCGGGCTTTAAAAAGAGATCAGCTAAAGCATACACGATTAGTGTCTGTAAATCATGCATAGTAAGGTATTACGACTGCGAGAAGGGGATTTTTTGACAAGGAGGCTTAGTGCCTTCTATGGGGTGGGAGGTACAGAAAGGGGCGTAGAGCAATTACGATGGAGGGGAGCGGCCGATGACCTTTACGACAGTCGGAGTTTATTTCTCCGATTAAAGAGATTTCTTTTTTTGCGCCGGTTTTAGTGCATGAAATGTTTTGAGAGAATGGGAAGTTCGGTTGTGAAGATCAAGACAGGTATGAGAGGAAAGAAGCACAATCTGAGAGAAAGGCTTAAAAATCCGAACAAAACATTAATGGCTTGGAACTGCAAACTTTTCATCGATTTGTCTTTCCCTTTCTGTAAAAGCGCCCTCAAGTAAGCAAATAAGCCCTTATGGAAGGAACACGTCATTCGAGCTCTTATGCTTAATTTTAAGGATATCTACACCAACTTTTAACGGGGTAAACCATCAGTGTTATTTCACTAGTGGCAGGGCATATTAACCAGATCGGAAAAAATTGGTGGTGACATGATTATTGGACCGTTGACTTTCTGGACAACTAATCTGAAGTGAAGTGAACTTGGTGGGCTCATCCACAGAGGGACTGCAAATAGTCAATTTTTTCATGTGACTTAGATAGATACCACTGCATTTCTTTAGACATTTCCATACTGACCTAGTACTTCATTTCCATAGGGACAAATCTTGCTACAGGTAGACACCTACACAATTCAAGTCCAAACTCATGCCACCTGAATTGCCAGGCGTCATTCCTCCCATCCTCCTCCTTGAGCGAATAACCAATTTCACAAGATCGCGTGGCCATACTTGAAAATCGCAGCACGTGCGCACGACGCACGCACACACACACACCAGATCAAGTGCAATCGAAAAAAGAAAAAAAAAGAAAAGCAGAGCACCCCATTCTATGATGTCCATTTGACATTACTTTTGCTTTGCAAAATAAAATAAAAAATAAATCAATCTGTCAGCCAGTTCTCAAGTTTATTGTCGGAAACCAATTCAGATGGCTACCATGGAGCCATTGAAAATCGAGCACGCCATTTTCGAAAAGGAACTTCATCTACAACCCAACACACCCTGCAAAAATGGATTTCTCGGACAAGGCGTTCACCTGGAAATCGACGAAACCATTTCAAGATGGCTGCCATGGAAGGCCACATGGAAAATGAGCGCGGCCCATTTTCAAAAGGAACTTCCTCTAACCAACCCAACTACCTGCAAACATGGATTTAATTCGACAAGGCGTTCACCTCGAATTGACGGAAACAAAGTTGACAGACGCCCGGACGGACGCCCGACAACGTGTGACGACAATACCCATTAAGCATTCAGGCTGAGGGGTAAAAATAACCAGCTGTTCAAATAAAACATTGGTTGGCAAAAAATTGACTAGTAATATGCCTAGGAAAAACTCTTACTGCATATAGTATTGCTCCAGTTCGATGTTTGCATGTGGAAAATTTAATGTACAATATCTGAATGTGTATTGGAAATCTTGTGTTAATTATTTGTGCTAGTTTGGTGTTCCGCACCCGAGTCCCGAACAATAAACCATCATCCACTTGACCATTGAGATCCCATTTTATTTATGCTGAGGTGTTGGATTATATGAAGGGGATTCCTCACACAAAAATCCCGGACCATCGGTTGGCTGGGAGCGGGGGCCCAAGGTCAAAGGGCCGCAAACTATAATTTTTGATTACTGTTTCGAGTGATTTACTTGACGCGATTCGAAAGATTCGTTTTACGAGCATTTTGATACCAAATAGCATAGACCCTAAACCTGTGTTTATGCCTCTGGAAAGATTGTGGGGCAGCCGGGGGCGAAATTGTGGGGCCCATGGGCCACAGTCTAAAATTTGGTAGTTTGAGTTTTTTTTTCCCAAGTGGATAAAGACCAAATTGGGTGAGAAAATGAGGTATTAGTGGTGGAGGGTGTGGTACAACTTGACATGATCCCGGTGTGAGTTATGTGCCACGCCTCAGGCCCTGGGGTTCGAGGACCGAGTGCTTCCCTCGTGGTCGAGCCCCGAACCGTAACAATATCGTGTTTTAATCGTTTTTAGCCGCATTCTCAAAGGAGAGAAGTCACTTGACAATTAAATAAAAATTCTCGTATCCGGCTCTGGATTCAGATTTCTAAAATGAATAATTTGTCGCTCGTACCACAGTGTCCACCAGCTCATCCAAATCTGTTCACATCATTTTTGTGATATTCGGCCTATATATCGTTTATAGGCCCTATCTCTCAATGGATAAGAATCGCTGAAATTTTTTTAATTTAGTATCCGGATCTTCACAAATCAATCTGTTCGTCTTGTAACACCAACTGCCAACAAATTCATCTGAACTAATCCACAATCTATTGAGATGTCCTGCCACACAGACAGACAGGAGTGAAACATAACTCCTCCACCTTTGGTGGCAGAAGTAACATTTCAAACGATGTGGGATGTGTGTGTGTGCGTTGTTTTTATATCGAAACAACCCACCCACCACACAACACCACACACGATTTTAGAGTATAGAGTTAAATGGTTAAAAAAAAAAGTTAAAATATTACACGGTTAGGTGGAAGTCCTAAACTCAGCAAAGCTTTAGATCAGACAGAATTAATTATAAAAAAGAAAAAAAAAGCAATATTTATTGCACCACGTAGTGCAGTGGATGATATTCGATGCATAATTATTATCAGAATAGACAACAGGAACCAAAAATATCATTTCATTTTGAAATTTTATGTGACTAATGAGACAACAACTTAACAGTGGCCTCAATGGTCAATAGTAAAGTTCAGATGATCCCTAACCTTGGAAGGATTTGCCTTCCATTTTCCGCTGAATTTTCACGGATGTTGACATTTGAGAATGTTGGTTCCGCTGTGGGACTTTTGCTTCGGGACCGACACAATCATATTATCATACTCTTGCGTACAAGTCGATAACTTTTTCCCTTGAAGTCCCGGCTTTGCAAAGCGAGATATTTTTCTGTAATAAATTGTATAATTTGTTATTTACAACACACCACAGTAAGTTTCCACCTAATGTCCATGGATGTTTTGAGAAAGTGCGACGTTAAGCAGAACTCGAGATTGCCCATGGACGTTGTGCGCAAAAATTGAGGGGGCGTTCCACGGTATATTTTGGTAACCCAACATAACTTTAACTCACTCACTGCAATTTGAGAGACAAACATTAACAATATCAATAAAGAATGAATTAAATACACAAATGGACAACTAAATGAACACTTTAGCCTGATTGACCCTAATAATTTCGATACTGATGATTAAAGAAGTCTACATATGCAATGATAATCGCTAATGAAGCACCTTGTCATGAATTCAATTTTTGTCATTAATAAGCCACCATGTCATTTCCACATTTGAATAAATCTCTCCACTCTATATCATTCCCATTCCTTCCTCCAGGTTCAAAACAGTGTTCACACACTCTTATTTTTTTTTTTTTTTTTTTTTTTTCATCCCATCCTCATCGATCTTTCTCTACCCCCGATAATCAAAGGCCGACTCCTTCAATTCCTGCTTCTTCCTGAAAGTCCTGTAATTGCCATCTTCTATTCCATGTTTTCCCATCCATCCTCTCCTTCACAGTCTCCAATGTCCTCTGTTCCCCACTATTTGTCCTTCCACTCCTCCCTCCTGTCTCATGCCCCCTTGATGGCGTTGTGTGCTAGCTCTTCATACGAGCCTCGAAAGGTATACAAAAAACAAACAAAAACCAATGTCACTTAGGGTGACCGTATCTTGCAAAAGGTACACGTGTAAATTTTTAAGGTCACCTGAGGTGAACAGAGCTGCTTATACCAGGAGCGACTCCTTGGGAATCTGCCCTCGAGAGATTCGATGAGAGATCGTTCTATCAGAGTAAACATTGAACCACATCAACTGCGTTTTGCCTCATAATCGTCACAAATGACGGTCATGAATGTCAATCTTGAATATATCTAGAAAGCACTCAATCGAGGGTTAATTTTGAGGTACTACCGATATGGTTCTAATACTGAAAATTTGACTTGGGGTCAAAATGTTTTTGACCTAGGCAGTAACATGAAGGTCAAGGCATATCGCCACAAATTAATCAGCTGAGCGCCAGCCATGAATATAGTCGTGAAGTCTTTGAAGACGATCAGATCAAAATTACTCAAAAATAAGGGTTTCGTCGACTCCTGTTGCGACAAAGTGACTTGACCTTTGACCTTGACCTTCAATTTTAGGCGAAAGGGACCTCTATAGGCCTCTTGATATGCCGAATTACAAAAATTTCCCTGAAAATGTGCTCTGCAGAGTGATTATAACGTGATTACAGACAAAAAAAAAACAAAAAAAAACACATAGGTAAAGGCCAATCGCCACCAAAAATTATATCAGCTGAGCGCAGACCATGACTAATATTCCATAAGTTGAAGCCGATCGATCAAAATTATAAAAAATAAGGTTTTTGTGCCGTTACCCTGATTTTGCGACAGTGACCTTGACTTTGACCTTGACTTCAAATTTTATGCGCTGAAAGGGACCTCCATAGCCTCTGATATGCGGTTAAAAATTTCCATGACTGTGCTCTGCAGAATTGTTTTTTCGTGATTACAGACAAAAAAAAAAAGTAAAAAATATAAAAAATACACACTGACCTCATTTGTTACGGTGTGAAATTCGCAAACGCCATTCAGGTCGTAGGTGCGATATTTTTTAAAGTATGTAATAGTTTAGCCCAACCCTTGTTTAGAATGGAAGTTAATGTGGAATCATTCGGGCTTGCGACACTTTGAGTTAAGTCGTTTTTCTGTTCTTTCATTATTTTCGAACCAAACATTTCACCCTTAACCACGCACCATTCAACAAGCAGCCGTCATCAAACAACACCGCAACCAACTACGCCACAAGAACCGCGCCATCAATTTCCCTCACACAAGCCACCACATTTGCACTACCCGCTGACGAACGCCAATCTCCACGGTCCCACACTAAGACGGTTCGCGTTGAAACCGTCGAACGCAAGAGGAAAGAAAGACGGCAAACGATGGCGGCGGGTTTTCCCGCCTGTTTCTTCCGCCTTCCTTCCCTGGCCGGCGCCAGAATGACTTTCCTCATCCCCCATGGCGCGGGAGGGGGGAACGACGGGAACGCCCTTTTCTCGAGCGCTCAAAGGGGGGTGGAGCCATTAAGCGGGGCGGAGAAACAGGCGTGGGGGGAAGTATAAGAAGAAGGCGCGGCGCTGGGCGGATCTGGTCGGTGAGCTTCTTGTCTCGGTTCTGTGATGGTGCTTCTTTTCGTCCCTGCTTCGTCTCGTGCTTGTTCATTTTTCTTGGTCCTGTTCGGTGGTGCTCTTGGGTGGTGTACTCAGTCGGTGGCTCTGGTGTGGCGTCGGGGAAACACGAGCAGGCCGAGCACGCGGGAGAGGCTTCGCCGACCACCTGCTCGACGCGGGAGTCAGGCAGACGGGCCCGTCGAGGAACGGTCGCCAAGGACGCGAAACAGGGAAGTCGCCTTCATTTTCTTTTGGGTGTTCTGTGTGACCGTGTGTGGTGTGGCGCGTGTCCCGAAAAGTAGAACTGTGCAAGTGTGGCATGCTTACCGTATGGTTTTAACTTTTTTTTATGTGATATATGTGCATTTGATAATTGTGGCTATAAACTACATGCTTTTATGTGTTCTATCTCGTGATGTGTGTTAAATAAAATGCTTTTCTTGTGAGTTGAGCCCCCGTTTCGCTGCGTCCTTTCCTTTGTGGGGTCTCCATCTTTGCTTCACGTAAAGGGTTTTGAGTGGGCGCGGGACGACGATAATTTAATTAATCAGGAACCTCGAGGCCGACGATAACACCGCTCGTTATCCGTAGCACGGAACGGACCGTTAACGGGGTCGTGTCCGAAGTCGACTCGGGTGCGATCGCCAGTTTTTAACATCCGGTGGGTACTTAGGTATGTGAGTTGGCGAACAACTATCCACGCGGGTGGGGATTGGGCACGATCGTGGTGAGGCCGAAAGGCCCCCGTGACTGGCTCCGGCGTTAGTCGGGGGTACGACAGAATTGTCCGTCGGGGGGTGCGGTCGCGATTCGAGTCACGTGGTCGATCGCACGGGCGGGCGCAATTCGCAACCTGAGGTCACTCTACCCTGGATATGCTGCTTCTGCTCTCCCAAAAATGGATGGAGGTCCTCAATGCCAGACAGTAAATCCGAGCCATTTCCCTGGACATATCAAGTGCTTTTGACACAGTCTGGCACCCTGCCTTAC
>CM068967.1:84470827-84483746 GCA_035128595.1 Eptatretus atami
ACGATTTAGAGTATTAGAAGTTAAATGGTTAAAAAAAAAAGTTAAAATATTACACGGTAAGGGTGGAAGTCCTAAACTTCAAGCCAAAGGCCTTTAGATCCAGACAGAATTAATTATAAAAAAAAGAAAAAAAAAAGCAAATATTTATCTTTGGCACCACGTAGTGCAGTGGATGATATTCGATCTCATAATTATTATCATGATAGACACAGGACACAAATAAATATCAAGTTTCATTTTGAAATATTTCCTCATGTGACTAAGTGAGAACAACAACTTACCAGTGCCTCAATGTCATAGTAAGTGTTCAGATGATCCCATAACACCTTGGAAGGATCTTGCCTCCCAATTTTCTCGCTGAATTTGTCACGGATGTTGATCATTTGAAAATGTTGGTTCACGCCTGTGGGAACATTTTGCTTCGGGTTACCGACACAATCATATATATACCATACTTCTTGGCGTACAAGTCGATACTTTTTCCCCTTAGAAGTCCCGGCCTTTGCAAAGCGAGATATTTTCTGAAATAAATTGTATAATTGTTAATTTAAAACACACCACAGTAAGTTTCCACATAATGTCATGGATGTGTTCTGAGAAAGTGCAACGTTAAGCAAACTCGAGATTCCCATGGACGTTGTGCAAAAATGAGGGGATGCGTTCCCACGGTATATTTTGGTAACCCAAACATAACTTTAACCTCACTTCACTGCATCTGAGAGACAAACATTAAACAAATCAATAAAGAATGAATTAAATACACAAATGGACAACTAAATGAACAATGTAGCGGCTGAAGAGATAGTGATGCCCGTACAAAGGATTGGTGTCGCAACTGGACAGATAAAGCAGTCTACATATGCAAGATGATGCCATAATGAAGCCACATATGTCATTGAATTCAATTTTGTCATTAAATAAGCACCTATGTCATTCCCACCTTTGGAATAAACTCCCTCACATTCATTCCCATTCTTCCCTCCAGGCCTTCAAAACAGCTGTTCACCACCACCTCTTATCATCCCCCATCCAAATCCTCGATCTTTTCTACCCCCGATAATCCACCCAAGCCACCTCCTTCAAATTCCCTGCTTTCCTTCCTGAAAGTCCCTGTAATGCCATCTTCTATTCCCATGTTCCATCCCATCCCTCTCCCTTCCACAGATCTCCAAATGTCTCTGTTCCACTATTTGTCCTTCCCACTCCCTCCCCTCCTGTCTCATGCCCCCTTGATGTGCGTTGTGTGCTAGCTCTCATACGAGCCTCGACAAGGTATACAAAAAAAACAAACAAAAAAAAACCAATGTCACCCTTAGGGTGACCCGTATCTTGCCAAAAGGTGACCACGTGTAACTTCTTTAAGGTCACACTGAGGTGAACAGAGCTGCTATCCACCAGGAGCGACTCCTTGAGGAATATCTGCCTACGAGAGATTCCGATGAGAATCGTTCTAAGCAGAAACCATGAAAAATGCGTTTGCTCATAACGTCACCAAATGACGTCATGATGTCTCAAGCTTGAATATCTAGAAAGCACTCATCGAGGTGTTCAATTTGAGGTACTACACGATATGGTTCCTAAAACTTGAAAATTTGACCTTGGGGTCAAATATGTTTGACCTTAGGCGCTAACCATGAAGGTCAAGGCCAATCCCACACAAAATTAATCAGCTGAGCGCCAGACCATGAACTATATTCCATGAAGTTTGAAGACGATCCGATCAAAATTACTCAAAAAATAAGGGTTTCGTCGACTCCCTGATTTGCGACAAAGTGACCTTGACCTTTGACCTTGACCTTCAAAATTTTATGCGCTGAAAGGGACCTCTATAGGCCTCTGATATGCGAAGTTACAAAAAATTTCCAATGAAAACTGTGCTCTGCAGAGTGATTTATACGTGATTACAGACAAAAAAAAAAACAACAAAAAAAAAACACATGAAGGTCAAGGCAATCGCCACCAAAAATTAATCAGCTGAGCGCCAGACCATGAACTATATTCCCTGAAGTTTGAAGACGATCCGATCAAAATTACTCAAAAAATAAGGTTTTTGCGATTACCCTGATTTGCGACAGTGACCTTGACCTTTGACCTTGACCTTCAAAATTTTATGCGCTGAAAGGGACCTCCATAGGCCCTTGATATGCGGTACAAAAATTTCCAATGAAACTGTGCTCGTCAGAATTGTTTTTCGTGATTACAGACAAAAAAAAAAAAGTAAAAAAAAATAAAAACATACAAACTGACTAACATATTGTTACGGCTGTGGAAATTCGCAAACGCCATTCAGGTCCCGTAGGTGAGATATTTTTTAAAGTACATGTATGATTAGCCCAAACCCATTGTTTAGAAGGAATTAATGATTCATTCGGGCTGCGACACTTTGAGTTAGTCGTTTTTCTGTTTCTTTCATTATTTTCGAACCAACCACATTTCAACCTTAACCACGCCACCACTTCAACAACGCCAGCACCGCCATCAAACAACAACCGCCACCAACTACGCCACAACGCAACCCGCTCCAATTACCCTCACAACAACCACCACCATCTTCGCCACTACCCCGCTGACGAACGCCATCCTCCACGGTCCACACTACGACGGTTTCCGCGTTGGAAACCGTCGAACGCGCAAGGAAGGGAAAGAAGAAGGCACAACGATGGCGCGCGGGTTTTCCCGCCTGTTTCCTTCCCGCCTTTCTTCCCTGGCCCGGCGCCAGAACTGACTTTCCTCATCCCCCGCATGGCGCGGGGAGGGGGGAACGAGAGGGAACGCCCCTTTTCTCGAAGCGCCTCGAAGGTGACCATAAGGCGTGGCGAGAGAAACAGGCTGCGCCCGGAGTATCCTATAAAGAGGGGCCGGCGCTGGCGGTGGATCCTCTCTGGGCTGCTTATTTGTCTCGGTCCTCAGCTGACCTGGGTGCTTCTTTTCGTCCTTGTCTTCGTCCTCGTGCTTGTTCTACTGGCTATACGTCGGTGTGCTTTGCTCAAGGAAGATACTCCAGTGCATGGAATGCTGCGTTCCGACTGGCGCTTCGTTCAGGTGAACCAGATGGTATTTAATCCAATCTTGTAATGACATAGGTTCTTTACAGAAGTAAGGATTTAAGTCTAACCTCAACACCATCGAGCTCAGATGCCTTTGCACGAAGGCACCACGCGGAGACAGAGAACCTTCGCCGACCTACGCTCGACGGGGATCACGGGCCAGACGTGACCATCGTCGGGTGAGGACGGTCGCCAAGGACGCGACAACCAGGGAAGTCGCACTTCCATTTTCTTTTGGGTGTTCTGTGTGAACGTGTGTGTGTGTGGCGCCGTGTCCGAAAAGTAGAACTGTGCAAGTGTGGCCATGTGTACGCGTATTCGGTTTTAACTCTTTTTTTATGTGATATATGTGCATTTTGATAATTGTGGCTATAAATTATAACCTTTACAATCTCTTCTACTATATGAGCTAGTTTTAATGTGGTGGTATCTCACTATGCCCTTACTTTATTAATACATACGATTTTCCTGTGTGGTATTCATTTAGCCCTGTCCTGTTCAATACTCTACACAATACACCATGTGATTTCACTGTGGTGGTATATCTGCGGCTATTGTACATTTCCAACCCGAATTCGTGGTGTGGTGTGTGTGTGTCGCGTGTTGTGTAGGTGTGTGTTGTTGTGTAGTGTGTGTGTGTGTGTGTGTGTGTATGTGTGGTGTGTGTTGTGACGCGTTTCAGACAACACGCCTGTCGATTAATTTGAAATTGACAGGTATAATTGCCTGGGTAGATGTGACTTTTCATAGGTCTTTGATATTAATGGATTAGACACTTGCAAGTTATGGCATTTATATGTAAACAATGAAAGAACGTGCTATGAACGTAAGAATGACGTAATTAATGTTTATTATTTTTGTGATGATGTGTGATTGTTATGATTCCGGAGAGTGATGAAATTGTGTATTATTTTTTTCGATTTTTTGGATTTATAGATAAAAAAATGATAAGTTATGATCGTTTTTCTATGGAGGTGATAAATTTAAGGTAAATAAGAAGTGAGTGGTAGCATAAAGAACAGGAAGTAATTTTATTTTCTCTTACTTTTTTCTCATTTTTTGTTTTTAATTGCATGACCATTGAGAAAGGCAAATAAGTTGGCGATAATGAATAATTGGACCATGTAAAATGAAATTGGCGACAATCCATCGTAACCTGATGATATGCGCTTAAGAGTCGGCGCGAGGAAGAGAAGAACGGCCATGTGTGGTTGTTGTTTGTTGCTGCGGTTGGATATTTATTATTTAATTTAATTTATTTTATTTTTTTAAGGAAGTTCTATTATAATTCAGAATATTGTGGTCTGTCTGATATGTGGTGTGTGTGTGTATGAGAGCTTTCGATACAGGTCGTTATTGAAACTTGAAAGGATATCGATGGGGACTAGAGGATGTGCTTTCAAGGTCTTGATATTCATTCGGAAAGCACGGATCTCCAAGTTACAGTTTATTTATCAAACGCAATGAAGGACAAAGGTGATATGAGTCCAATATTGACCGTAAATGGTTTTTTTTGAAAAAGATTGACGTCAATTTTCCTTATTCATTTGATTCGTAGCAATTGAGCATGGGGACTGAGTATGTGATTTTCAGGTTTGGAATATAATCGGAAAACATGTTTTCAAAAAGTTAATGGCATGTTATTTATAACGACAAATGAGGACACGTCGCCTATGAATCAGATTGAATCCATTTCTTCTTTTATTTATTTATTGTTTTTTTTTTCAACACGATAATGACAGTAATTCTTCTTCATTAGTTTAGATACTGACGTCACAATGACGCTGGGGATGAGTTTTTCGTGTTTTCAAAGTTGATATCGTTATTTTCCAATCAAATTAAAGCTGTTTAACAGTGTTTACAAGGTTTGAAAGACTGTTTTTTCCATAAGGTTTGAAAGTTTTTGTTTTTTTTGAACAGAAGAAATGACACGTAGGCAGCGGAGGGAAGGAAAGGGCTGTGTGGTTGTTGTTGTGGGACGTTTTGAAAATTTATTTTTTTTGACAGCGTTTTTTTTTTTTTAGAGCGAACGGAGATTGAAGGAGTGGGTTGGTGTTTTCCGGCAAGCACCAAGGTTTGAAAGTTTCATTTTATTTTATTTTTTTTTAACAAGAAGTACAGCAAAAGTCGGAAAAAGTAGGGCACGAACGTGCGACTAGGGGCATCGTAATTAAATGCTAAATAACGATTTTAACCTGTGTGGTAACATCCTATCTACTAATTTAGAAATATAGTGGATTTCTGATGAAAAGATATTTATAGATAAACCAATGCAAATCAGTGTACAGTTTTAGAGAGAAGGACGGCCTGTTGGTGTTTTGAAAGTTTATTTTCTATTTAAATTTATTTTTGAACACGTACAGACGCAACAAGTAAGGCAGCATTAGGGGGAGCCGAAGGAACCGACGTTTGTGCGTTTGTTGTTTTGGAAGACACCAGATTTGAAAGTTTTTTTATTTTTTTGCAACTCGTAGGAACGAAACGTAGGGCACCCGAACGAGAGGAAGAAGACATTGTGTGGTTGTTTGTTTCCCTGGAGCCCGGTTTGAAAGTTTTTTTTTGAACGTAGGACCAGCACACAGTACCTTTACCGTGTGGTATTATATATCCTTAATTCAGCAATTGTGTGTGTGTGTGTGTGTTTATGTCTGTAATGTCTGTAGGCGAACGAGTTTCTGACGGGCGTCGATCGATTGAATGAAATATTGTGGGCCCGGGATGTGCTTTTAAAGTTTGACTATCATCGACAAGCGTTCAATTACGGCATCTTTACTGTACCAACTGACAGGAAAGGTTATGGAATAAGAATGAGTAACATTGGTTTGTTAAATTTTTTTTTTTTTATGACCAACGATTGAACGGTGCAATTCTTTTTTTTTAAGTTTGGTATGACGTCAAAAATAGACCAACTGGGGACTGATTATGTACATTTTTAAAGTTTGATATGTTCCTTTAATCATAAAATTTCAGCTTGGTTTAACAAAGTGTTTCACCAAGGTTTGGTGAGCCTGTTTTATACTAGGTTTGAATTAATTAATTAATCCAAGGTTTGATATTATTTAATTACTTAATTTATTTATTATTTATCAAAGGTTGTTATTAATTATTATAATTCATAAAAAGTTTGGAAATTTTAACAGGGGGAGAGAGAGGGGGCAGTCACAATTCAAAGAGAGGGGGAGAGAGGAGGTGCGGAGAGGGGGAGAGAGGGGGCGGCGTAAAAATTCAAGAGAGGGGAGAAGAGGAGGTGCGAGAGAGGGGGGCGGAGAGGGGAGGAGATTATAATAGTAATTTCTATCTTATATAGATAGGGAGAGAGTTGGGGGTACCAATTCAAGAGAGGGGGAGAGAGGAGGAGCCCGAGAGAGGGGGGCGTAATTACAGAGAGGGGAGACGAGGAGGGGCGAGAGAGGAGGGGGAAAAGAGGAGGGTGAGGGGAGGGGGGTGAGAGGGGGGGTGAGAGACCAGGGGCGTCAAAATCAATTCTTTTCTTGATATGAGTCAAATTGATGCATGGAGGCCTGAATAACGAAGGCACAGAAGCTGAATATGGACGCAATAGGGCATGCAAGAGGGCAAGAAGGATGCGCTAGGGCAGAATAAGTTTAAAATTAGACCGAGAGAGAGGAACGGAAATGTGTATTGTTTGTTTTGGCAACGAAAGTTTGAATTTTTTTTTTGAGTACGTGGAACGACGTACAAGGTACGCGAGAGCGAAGGCACAGGTGCTGTGGTTGTTATTTTGGCACGGTTTTGAAAGTTTTGTTTTGTTTTTTGCAGTACAGAACACGTACGGACGACGTACCAGCATGAATGTACGGGGCGAGAGCGAGGAAACGGCACTAGTGTTGGTTGTTGTTTCTGGACAACAGGGTTTGAAGTTTTGTTTTTGTTTTTTTGAAACCGTAGGCAAACCAAGTAGGCAGCAACGTGGGCATGAAGTAGGAGCAACTGTAATTATCGCTAAACAAGTTTTTAACTGTGTGGGTATTATCTTATTCTAATAGACGATTTTACATGTGTGGTAATTATAACTTAAGTTTAATAGGGATTTTAGTGTGGTATTATACTAATTTCAAAAATAAGCGATTTATAGTGTGTATTATAATTAACTATATAGCCGATTTTCTGTGTGGTATTAACCCTTACTATCTCAAAATAGCCGATTTTACGGGCTGTGTGGTATTATATTACTATCCTCCAAGACAGATTTTAACTGTGTGGTAATTATACATTATATCTACAAATATCGTTTTAAATGTGGTGGTATTATACATTAATTCTCAAAAAATAAGGCGATTTTACTGTGTGGTAGTTATACATTAGTATCTCACAAAATAGGCGATTTTTAAATGTGGTGGTATACGTTAACTATTCAATAAGCCGATTTTACTGTTGTGGTAATTATAAATTAAGTACTAAAATAAGCGATTTTAAACTGTGTGGTATTATACACATTAAATTATCTTACAAAATAAGCGATTTTTAACTGTGTGATATATAGTTAAGTATCTAAATCAGGATTTTAGCTGTGTGATATATAATAATTTAATATCTAAAACAAATTAAGACGTTTTTATGGGTGTGGTTTATGATTAGTATAATAATTGAGATTTAGATGTGTGGTTTAATTAAGTAATCACATAATAAGCGATTATTAATTTGTGATTTATAATTATATCTACAAAATAGACGATTTTAATGTGTGGTATTATAATTAAGTATTATAACGATTTTATACACCTGTGTGGTATTAGACCATTACGTTATTAAAATAGGGCGATTTTGTCCTGTGTGGGTATTAATCATAGTTCATAAGGATTTCTACTGTGTGGTATTATCAATTAACTATCTCGAAATAGCCGATTTTAAATGTGTGGTAAATTATACATAGGGATATATCAAATAAGCGATTTTCACTGTGTGGGTATTGTTAAGCGTATTACAAATAAGGATTTTATGTGTGGTATTATCTTAATTGATAAATAAGGCGATTTTACTTTGTGATATTTACACCTTAACTAAATCTAAATAGCACGATTCTTTTAAATGTGTGGTATTATACATTAGGTATCTAAAATAAGCGATTTTTACCTGTGTGGGTATTATATTAATATCTCCAAAATAGCGATTTTAACCTGTGTGGTATTAATAACATTAAGTATTCAATAAGCCGATTTTACTATTGTGATATTATCTTTATTAATAAGGACCGTATTTTACTGTGTGGTATTATATTAAGTATTAAAATAAGGATTTTACTGTGTGGTATTAATAACATCTAAGTATTCCACAAATAAGCCCGATTTCTGTGTGGTATTATAAAAATAAGTATATATAGCGATTTTATATGTGTGCGTATTAATTCTTGAAATTAAATATGAAGATTTTAAACTGTGTGGTAATTATATTATCTAAAAAAATACGATTTTTTAATGTGTGGTATTAAAATACTATTTAAATAAACGATTTTACTGTGTGGTTTAATTATTGTAATTACCAGAATCTAAACCTTGTGTTATGTATGTTATGTCTGTCTACACGAAAAGTTTTCTCCGAAAAACACAGGTAACGATCTGATTGCAGCCTGCCAGGATTATTGCACTGGGACGGGATGTTGATTTTAAGGTTTGATATTATTCGGGAAGGGATAAAGTTAAAGGCATTTAATTCCTGTCGAACACATTGACAAGGACAAGAGGTGGATGATGGACGTACAGAAGTTGACGTCACAGATTTAATGTTTTTTTTTTTTTTTTTTTTTGACAGATTGGACACGATCTGATTCCTGATTGAAACACTATGAAGGATAACTTGCTGGGACGCGTGGATGTCTTTTTAAGGTTTGATAATTATTGGATGCAGTTCCACGTTAGCCATTTATCTGTAACAGCAATACAAAGACAAACCGGTGCTATGACGTCACCGAATGACGTCACCAATTAATGTTTATTTATTTGTTTTCCTGCAAGATTGATGTTCGTTGATTGAACCTTGCCCAGGATAATCTGGGGCCGCGATGTGGCCCTTTTCAAGTCTTGATATTAATGGATAAGCGGTTCCCCAAGTTACGGCATTTATTTTATCCAGACAATGACCGGGAACGGTGCTATAGGACGTCACTCATTGACGTCAAAATCAATTTTTTTGATATGATCGTCACTATATGACGCCTGGGGACTGAGTATGTGGCTTTTCAAGGTTTGATATCGTTTTTCTTTCCTTCATCGTTTCAGCTTGTTTCTCCAAGTGTTTCCCAAGTTATGAGATTTTGAACGGTGGTCGATTATAATTGAAACAATGCTCAGATCCGTTTTTTTTTTTTGGCACGTACGCGCCATGCACCTTACGGGTACCAACTCCGGGCCCGCACATACGGGCCCTGCATTGTAAATAGATTTGTCCAACGGCACAGAACTCTTGCCACCATCATGCATGCTAATTCAACCGTGTTTCGTTTATTTTATAACTCGCAAAATTGTTTCATAAATCTTACCTTTTATACTGCCCCAGCCGTGCGATATCGAAGTAATTCGATTCTTGTTGTTTTGCTTTTCACCATTTAATCTGGTTTACGTTCACATTACCGGCATAAGGCAATGCAGAACCAAAGAATAGAGTGTGGTAATTCGATTGTAATAAATCGCTATCTACATTTCCTTGAGAACTCTCGACGGTTTTCTTTGTCACTAGCACATCGGACACGCCGTCGGCAGTAGTTTACTCAGTTAGAGCATACCGAGAATGGTTAAAGGATTAAAAAGGGAAGAAACTGCTTGGTAGGAGAGGAAGTCAGTGGGAGTGTTTTTACAGTGCAGATTCCAGAAAGATCGACGTATTAAAAATCGAAAAAGAGACCCCAGAAACGGAATAAAGTTGGAGGAGCGGAAGCGAATCCATTGGTGTGTTATTGTAATTTATAGGAAAATCGATGACCGCGTTCATAGTTAAGGTCCGACAGACGCTTCAGATTTTGAATCGAGAGGTGTGCTGTCTTCTACAGCCCCATATTACGTGGGGAACGTGTGGTCTGTTTGAATTTTGGGGGAAAGAAAGCGGTGTCGAGAAGGTCGAGTATTTAAAATATTTATTTTGTGTTGAAAGATCCTATGTTACGGAGCTTTTGAGCGCAGTTTTAAGGGAATTAACAACTGATGAGGTTTTTTTAAAAATGTTTTTCATCTAGTGCTCATGCAAACCATTCCTGTAATTAAGTAAAACTGCTGGGCTTGGCTCTGAACGGGACGAGGGAAACAGATGGAAATGGTGAGTGTTATGAATGAGAAGGAAACAGGTGTTCGCCAACGCGTCCTCTTTTCTCCTATAAAATACAATCACCAAACGGGAGAGCATGCTGCACGAGGTCAGGCCTAAGTGCCAACGGGTGATGTATTGTTTTTGGGTGGCTGTCAGGGATAACCTGGGTATTATTGTTTTTATTCCGCATGCAGGGAATCACATTTATTATTTTTTGGTTGTGTGTCATTGGGCAGGCGAGTCTCCGACTTTTGGCACGATACAGATATTGCCACCCAAGCAAGTAATGAAGGGCTTTTATAAAACCTTCTCCATAATGTCCTGATGAAGGTTTGGAATGGTTCCCATTGATTAGACAAAGAGTAATAAGGGATTTTACGATGTTGTTGGCTATCTTAACGAGCTCCAATGAAGGATTTTCCTTGTGGTATACCAACTGTGCATCGTTTTGAGTATCGTCGAAGAATCTCTGAGCTTGATTTCCGCGAGATGATGCAGTCATGGTTTGTGGAGGACTTGGTCATCCTTTTTTTGGGGGGGTTTTCCTACCCACAAAGGTGCTGATGAGGGGAATAGAGCCCGCTGGATTCGGGTTTCCTGGTCAAATAGATCAGGCTTTAAATGTGAATATTGGATGCTGTGTTTGTCTGTGTCTGTTTTGTGGTGAGGATTGTTGAGGTCGTGGAGAGATTCACTTACCTGTGGCAGTGATATTCATGTCCTGCTGGCTGTTGAGTCAGAAGGGTCTTTCAACAGACGTCTTGGGTCCGGGCCTGTGGAGTCATGGATCCACTGGATCATGGGGTGTAGGCGCTGCGGTTTGTGCGGGAGGTAAACAAAAGTCCGAGTCTTCAGTTCTTGGGTGGCTTCCAAGTCCTTGACCCGGATGTGAGACACTTGGCTCTGCGCAGAGGATTGAGACGGAACTTACTTCCTTTGGTTCCAGGTTCTTTCTTTCGGCGAAATACTTGGTGTTTGCTGTTCGGGGGGATTTACTGTGTGGGTATTATACTTGCTATTCCAAATCAAGTTAATTTAACTTGTGGTATTATACATACCTTAACTATTCCAATAGTACTTTAAATTAGTGTGGAGTAATACTTAACTATCTCCAATAAAGTTAACTTTACTGGTGGTACTAAAACCTTAACTATCTCCAAATAAGCTTAGTTATAACCTGTGTGGTAATATACTGACTATTCAAATAAGGAGAATTTTCTGTGTGGTATAAAACCTTAAATAGTTCAACAAATAAGCGATTATTTAATCCAGTGTGGTATTATACTTAACTATATCAAATAAGCGATTTTAACTGTGTGGTTTTACTTATATCTCAAAAATAAGCGATTTTACTGTGTGGTACTATCGGCTTAACTAATCTCCAATAAGCGTTTTTAACTTGTGTGGTGCTATACTTAAAATCTCCAAATAGAACGATTTTTACTTTTTGTGGTAATTAATACTTACTATTCTCCAATAAGGATTTTACTGTGTGGTATTATAGCTTAATTTTCAAAATAAAAGGAAATTTTACTCTGTGTGGTTATTATACTTAATAATCTCCAATAAGAGATTTTAGTGTTGATATTATATCTTAACTATTCGCAAATAAGCGATTTACTGTGTGGTTTATATTACTATCTCCAAATAAGCGATTTTACTGTGGTGGTATTATAACACTTACTTTCCTCCAATTAGCGATTTTACTGTGTGGTTTAATACATTAAACTATCCTCCAGAAATAAGCGATTTTACTGTGTGGTATTAATATACATTAATTCTTCCAAATAGCGATTTTACTGATGTGGCTATTAATACCTTAATTTCTCCAAATAGGGACGATTTTTAAACTGTGTGTGGTTATTATTACCCTTAATTGATTTTGTTCAGCAATAAGCGATTTTACTGTGGTGGTATTAATAACTTAACTATTCCAAATAAAGCGATTTACTGTGTGGTAATTATACATTAACTATCTCAAATAAGGAGCGGATTTTTAATGTGTGGTATTCTACATTAGTATTCCAATTGAGCGATTATTAAACTCGTGTGATATTATACCTTACTTATTCCATAAGGCGATTTTAACTGTGTGGTAATTAAATTAACTCTCTCCAAATAGGATTTTATAATGTGTGATATTTTGACGATTATCGCTAAGCCCTTGCCGGCGTGCGATCGACCACGTACTCGAATCCGCCGTCGCCCACCGGAGGACAATTCTGTCGTGACTCTCGGACTAACGCCGGGAGCCAGTCACGGGTGGGCTTTCGGCCTCACCACGATCGTGCAATCGGCCCGCGTGGAGATAGGGTTGTTCGCCAAACTCGACCTACCTAAGTACCCACGCGGATGGTAACCGGGCGATCGACTCGCCGCAGGTCGACTTCGGACACGGACCGCTTAAGCGGTCCGTTCCGTGCTATCGGGATAACGAGCGGTTATGTCGGCCTCGACGGTTCCTGATTAATTATCGGGCGTCCGCCCACTCAAACCTTTACGTGAAGCAAGATGGAGACCCACAAGGAAAGGACGCAGCGAAACGGGGGGAATTCAAACAAGAAGCATTTTATTTACACACACAGATAGCACACATAAAGCATGTATTTATAGGC
>CM068967.1:84546785-84562037 GCA_035128595.1 Eptatretus atami
GTTTTGTGTTTGTGTGTTCATTGTAAAGTTGGCGTCTTTAAAATGATGGTGAAGCATTGCATTAATTATTAATTAATCAACTAATACGACTAATAATTATTGTTTTTTTTCTAACAGGTTGCTCCCCAAATACAAACATCGTTCATAATGATGTTGAAAATTGAATTATTTGAATTACACGATGAGTGATAAAAATGATGACTTCCTTGAAGACATTTAATTCGGTTCGAAATGATGAATATATTATTGTTATGGAAAGAATTACTCTCAGTCATCTGACTTGCAATGAGTCAGTCACAAGGAAGAGAATTCATGCTCTACGTCTCTGTCTCCCGTGTGTGATATACTGTGTGGTAGGATAATATACTAATGTATATGTGTATATATGTGTATGTGTGTATGTGTATGTGTGTGTATGTGTGTATGCAATGTGTATGTGGTATGTGTATGTTATGTGTAGTATATGTGTATGTGTATGGGTGTGTGTATAGTGTAATTGTGTGTAGATATGTGTATGGCATGTACGCATGTCTTAGGGTGTCATATGATGTCATGTGTGTATCACGTGCTGCTGTGATGTGTTTTCGTGTATGTGTGTATAGATGTGTATGTGTGTATGTGTGTGTGTGATGTGTGTATGTTAGATATGTGTGTTGTGTTATGTGTATATGTGTTATGTGTGTATGTGTCATGTCGTATGCTCCTGTATGTGTGCATGTGTATGTTGTCATTGTGGTGTGTTCGCATGTGCTGTCTGTATAAAAGGTGCCTGGTGTGTGTATGATGCTGGTGTGTGTTGTGTATATATTATATCTATATTAAACCATATAAATACACTAATATAAAATACCTATTATATAATAATATATAATAATATGATGCTGGTGTGTTGTATTTGTTGGTGTGTGGTATGTGGTCAGTGTTGTGGTTAGCATATCGTGTATAGTTTGTGCATGTGTGTGTATCATGTGGTGTGTGATGTGTGTGTGTGTGTATATGTGTGTGTGGTATGGCTCTGTCGTGTGTAATGTGTGTGTGTGTTGTGTTGTTTGTGCATGTGTGTGTATATGTGCATGGTGTTATATATATGTGCATGGTGTGTATATTGTTGCGAAATTCGCCGCCGCCCCGGCGTGCGACCCGGTCACTGTGACTCGATATTCGCGGCCGGTCTCGCCACCGGAGCGGACAATTCAGGTCGTGCCCGCTCTCGACTAGCCGGAGCCAGTCACTGGTGGGGGTTTAAAACTCACACAACAGTGCATTCTACCTCGTGGCGAGGTAGGGTGAATCGCCGAAAGTCGATATAGCTAAGTATAATTCGCAACGGGTAACCTAGGCCGAGGGGTTGCACCACGCTATCGGTCGCTCCGGCCACGAACCCGCTTCAGCGCCCGTTCCGTACTATTCGGCCCGCAAACGAGCGGTGTATCGTCCTTGAACGGTTCAGATTAATTATCGGGCGTTATCGCGCCCACTCGAACTTTACAAGACTGGAGACCCAACAAAGGAACAGGACGTTGCAAGGAAACGGGGAACAATTCACAAGCAAGCATTTTATTTATCCGCACACATACACACATATACGCATGTATTTACAGCAAACAGTCAAGATGCACATATAAAAGCAGGACACAATGCAGAGCTACGTAACCGAATATATTATTTACAACACTAAACAGTTCTACTTTTCAAGACTGTTTTACTTTTAAGAGACTGGCGCCACACACACACATTTACACAAAACCAAAGGAAAGGATTCGGCTGACTTCCCTGAGCGCGTCCGAGTCTTGGCGACCGTCATCCGAGCTCCGTCGCCTTCGCGTCCTTCCACACGACGACTCCTACATGCTCCCACTTCGAGGAGAGAAAGAAGAGAGCTTTACATCACCCGTAGGGGAAAAGTAACAGAGCGAGATCTTTCACCCCGTGTCGTTTTATGCGCGGTGGCCCGGCCCTCTATTCCGCCGCCGGTTTTTCGGGCTCCAACCTCCTTCAGAACAGCTGGAATCCAAGAAGGAGTGGTCTCCGTCCAATGTGAGCTCGCACCGCCGTGGCGTTCATCCTCTTCCCTCGCAGGGTAAGAAATCCCGCGAGCGGGCGCCACTCGTTCGGTACAGAATCGGGAGGAGGGGGAACGGGGCCGCTGCTTTCGTCGAAGGCAGGCCTTCTGCAACCGTGTTGCGAGTCAGACGCGGTGGGTTGTTGAGTGGCGTGGTTTGGTGGTTGTTGTAGTGGTGGCGTGGGTTGGCGTGGTTGAGTGTGGCGTGGTTGGCGTTGTTGTAGTGGTGGGGGTTCGAAATAAGGAAAGAACAGAAAAACGATGACTCAAAGTGTCGCAGCCGAATGAATCACATTAATTCCCTTTAGACACGGTTTGGGGCTAACTATACACGTATGTCAAGAATACCTCACTACGGGACCTGAATGGTGGTTGCGAATTTCCACAGCCGTAACATATATTATATAGATATTATATTATATATGGTGTGTGTTTTTGCATGTGTGTGTGGTGTGTGTCATGGTTGTGTGTATGGGTGTGTGTGTGTGTCTGGTATGTGTGTTGTATGTGTATGTGCGTGTGTGTGTATGTGTGTGTGTCTCGTCTATGCTCTTTGACTCATTATGATAAATTTTTAATTTTTATTTTTCAGTTTAAACACCTTCGGATGAATCAAACATCAATTAATCCTCTGAGGAATCTGACATGACACTCCATCTTCTGGTAGGGTAAATGTTTATATTTATTATTTTATTAATGAACATAATATATTTCTTTATATACCCTAATTTGTTCTTCACTCTTTTGTTTCAAAACAGAATATGGTAAGCTGAGTTTCAAAATCAAAGACATCTGAAGCAGACTGTGAAAGCTCGTCATTTTTTCGCACTGATATTTTAACCAAAGAAAAAATGTTTAATATTTTCAATCTGGATTATTATATTTGCTTTCCTTATAATTATCCTGATTTTGCAATTACAAGAATAGAATAAAGGAGAATGTAATGGGGTAGGGGGGGTAGTGACCCCCAACTGACCCCAACCACGCTCCCCTCCTCCACCCCTTTTCGCCCCTCCCTCGTCCCGTCGTGGTGTCGTGTGGGGACGGGTGGGGGTGGGATGAGGGGGTGGTGGGTCAAAGGTGGGGTGCACAGGGGTGGGCCTTGACTGGCGTGGGTGGCGGCTTTGGTGGGTAGGGTGGAGTTGCTGGGCGTGGGGTGTGCAGCTATGGATGTGGATAGGTGGAGGCCTTGTGTGGTGGGTGGAGCTTGTGTGCTATCGGGGCTTTGTGTGGATGTGGTTTGTGTGGGGTAAGCAAATTTTTTTAAACTTAATATAAACAGAGTGTGGTGTGGGGAACAATTAATAATACTAATATGTGAATATGCATGGATGTGGAATGGTGTGCGTTGGTGGCGTGCTTGTGTGGCGTGGGGTTTGTGTGGATGGTTTTTGTGGGTGAGCTTGTGTTGGTGGGGTTTATGTGGTGCGAGCCTTGGTGTGGATAGGTGTGCTTGTGTGGGTGGGGAGCCTTGTGTGGATAGGTTGGGGGCTGTGTGGGTTGGTGGAGCTGTGTGTATGGGGTTTGTGTGGATGTGGTTTTGTGGGGTAGACAGCAATTTTTTTAAAATTAAATAAACAGATGTTGTCGTGTGGGCAACCAATTAACTAACTGCAACTAATTATTGAATCTATCGCAATCGGATGGGATGGTGGTTTTGCGTGGTGGGGCTGTGTGTGGTGGGGTTTGCTGTGGATGTGGTTTTTTGGTGGAGCTTGTGTTGTGGGGTTCTTAATGTGTGGCTTGTTGGTCTGGCGAATGTGTGTATCCGGGATTGTGGATGTGGCTTCTTGTGCGGTGGTTTTCATGGTCGGCTTGTCGTTGGCACTATGTCAAAAAGGGGCGGTTTAAAAAGGGGGGGAGTCAAAAAAATTTCAATTTATCTTGTCTTTTGTAATCTCCTGTAATAAAATAACCTAAAATCCTCTTTCCCCTTTAAATGCGAAATCATATACCTTATAAGCTAACGAATGTATCTATTACATCACGATCTTTAAAAAGTTAATTTTGTCCATCCGCTTTGTATAACTTTTTAATAATGCGAAATTTCCACCAATAATTACTTAACTATACTCATCCAACTTGAACTTAGCTCTTCTGTCATTAATCTCTTTTTCAATTCTAATTTTGTAAAATGTTTCTGATGGGGCTTGATATTCGTGAGCGCTGTTGGAATTGTATCATTCATACTTATCTACAATATCCTGAATCTAACAGATAGACCATCCTGTTGAGTAACCCGAGTGGGTGAATTGTTATATATAGTCACTGCCTTTTAAAGTGCGCTTCGAATCGCTCAAGTAAAAGCCCGCTCTTTCTCCTTCATTAAAGGTGCTGTATAATATACTTTCGTGTTTTTTAAGAAAATTCATATGCTTTGTTGTCGAACTATGTACCCTCATGGTTACAATTTTTATAGGTTTCGCTTACTCTTTATTAAATACTCTTTGAGGCTTAGACATTGGCTGCTATCTCCCCCGGTTCTTCGTTTTCAAAAGGGAGACCCAGCAATATCTCTCCAAATAATACGGTTAAAGATACTTGACCCTTACATTATTCGACGTTCAATCACAATTCAGCGGACCAGATATACTCCAACCTTGCCTTGAATATAACCTCCTTCTATGAAACGCTTGTGATTATCTCGGTATGTAATTCACCAGCTACATTGCTCTTAATCTTACATGAATCATTAGAGCTATAAGCCTTTTTTGAATTTTCCCAAGCCAAGTTTCATTTAGCATGATTTATATTCTCGGCACGATGCACAACTATAACCTCTTTTCTCTCCAGGTCGGATTTTGTAACACGACAAATCTATTTACAACTATTTTAATCCGGCTTGATGGTTTTCTTCCCAACGTTGTGGTATTCTCCAAAATCAATATCATGCCCTCAGCAGCACTTCATCACCCTATTGATAGGCTTGTCCACAGTCTTAGGATTGCTCAGCTCATATATCCTTTTATTCAAGTTTGTTATTCCTGGACCACAGAAAGAATACCTGCGATGTAATCTCCCACTGGATTCATAGTTGTAAATTACTTCCTGATCAAACTTTTGTATTATACTTCCACCCCCCGTTTGTGTCTTTGGGTAATACCATCTTTGGAGCACACACCAAACATGTACCCTTTTTGTCTAATCCCTACTTACCTTTCTACTTTTATACAAACGAGATACTCTTTTTACGGTCTTCGCGCTTTTCCCTTTTTTTCATTTTAGAGCAATAATCCATTTATTTTATGAGAAAAATTCCTGCAGAGTGCGAAAAAATCATTTTAGTTCCAAATGCCATTGAATCTTAATTTTAAAACATAAAAATCCTGAGAAATGTTCACACCCACCTCTCTCCTCATGTTATTTAGAGAAAAAAAATTGTAAACTTAAGTAAAGTAATCACACAAGGAAAACATTGATAGGTCTTGACGCAAATTTTCCTAATAGACTGTCCAACTTCTTTGTTTTCCTCCTAGGCTGCATTGAGATTTATTTATTTTCTGTATAACCCCAAACTTCTTTCCTAATCTCACTTCCGGTTTCCATACATTTATCATTTTATCATCTCCTCCTTCTCCTCCTCTCCTCCTTCTCTCCTCTTCTCCTTGCCTCTTCGCTGTCTTCTCCCTTGCCTCTTCTCTCCTCTTCTCTTGCTCTCTTCCTCTTCTACTCTATCTCACTTCTCTTTCCATCCTTCATCTCCCTCCTTCTCTCCCTTGTTCAGTTTCTTCACTCTTCCTCATCTTACTACATCGTTGAATACTTTCACCCATCCCAGAATCTCATACCATATATTCATCAGGATTTCTGTTATTCCCCTGTAATCCAAAATAATTTTTTTTACACAGGCAACCAATAATCATGCTTCTGAATTTCTAAAAGAGCCTGCGTTTTCTTAACTTTAAATTTTTTTCCTTATTTAATATTCAAACATTAAATCCAAAGTGTTGTCTTATCAACATCAGTATAAAAGCCACTCTTTTCTGCAAAATACTCATTCTATGGTTGTAGAACATATTTATTAAATCACCAAAGACCTTTCTGAAGAGTATGCTGGACACAGAAATGAGAACTAATTTTATTGAAGCCTTCTGCTGTCATATGTATAAGAAATATAATGCACAGATTAATATAATCCGACAAGCAATACTCCCCATCTTCCATGAGTTAAATATTTGTATTTCCCTTACTATTAACATACGATCCTGTTTTTGTGTTCATGATCCTACAATATGGCAAACCTATTGATTTTACCCTATTAATATTCTTATTTGTTGTTTCGCTAATCGTCACTCCGAAACTCATTCTCGGTACCAAAGTGCTAATATTTTCCTTACCAGACTGATTTAATTTCCCAGTTTCTCGTAATTTGATGACAACTCTATACCCCAATAATTCATCCTCATATCCATCTGTTCTATTCTCATCACCAAACTCGAGATACGCATCTCTTTAATAAAAGTTTATTTTACTGGGAACCGGAATTTCCTGTAGGGACTGGGATAATCAACACTTCTGTACTCTTTTGGAAACACACATCGTCTCAGATTTAGTGAAATATGTATAAATCCGCTTAATCTTACCAACATTGCCGTCAGTTGGCTCTTGGAAAATATAATTACATCTATAAGCATTTTTCATATTAAGATTTTTTGCTATACTATATTTTCTGTCGTTCAGTCGGGCCTTTGTGTACCATAATTGATATCAATTATCCAAGTTCTTGGATACTACCAAAGATAGAACCGATCTTTACCAACATGTCATGTATATTAGATAAAAATAATGTAATTAAAAACATATTATCTTGTTGACGCTTGAAATAACAATACTAGACATAATTCGACCACAAACTTGGAAATTAATTATTCGGACTTGAAATGTTTGCATAAACCCACATTCTTGTAAGAATTTATGACTTCAACGGTGGCTGGAAGACAAAACTAATAAAATAATATTGTGTCTTGAACTATAAAACATACACAACCCAATGAAACTTTCCCATTATATCTTCTAAAGTTCAACAATATATTATTTTATGTTCAGGCAAGTTGTTAATTATCGTCATGAACCAAAACCCATATGAATTTTTAATTCTTACAATATTTGATAAGTTCAAATTTCGATGTGTATTCTCTCAAATTCTTTAAACACCATCCACGCCATTTTTATTGGAAAGATATAATCCATTACCCCCTTTTAGTAAATTCCAAACCTGCTGGCGATAGAAGAAGCAATTCCACAGAACAATTCGCTTAATCAGGCAGACTTTCGAGTTTTTCAGCAAAATCCTACAATTACACCATTCCACTGTTTCTCAACTCTTTGTTATGTCTTTCAAATTACTTGTTGAGGCCCGGAGTTGAGCCTTCTTTGTTGGCCGTTTTCATCGCCTGCTGAAAATACGACCGTCAATGCTTCTCGCCGCACCTTAAACCAGCCAAATAAACAAGGAATTGTACCAAATGGGAAAGAAATCCCTACTCTCTGATAAAGAAAGTCAAGAAAAGAATGGTTAAGTGAATTACAACAGTCATTCATATAAAGGTAAACATCTCGCAGAAAACTACTTATACATTAACTGATAAAGACATTTATGTTTGCATCCAAGGAACTTGGCACAATATTTATCTGCGTGGTGAGAGTGACGGAAAATTGCTAGGATTTTTCGAAATTAAACAAGAGCATTGTTGAAGAACGAATTTGATTTTTAAATACAAACACAGGAACAGCAAGCAAAAACAGCCGTTTTGAGAAGGACTTTTATAAATTAATGAATAAGCTTATTTGGAAGAATCCGGAAAATGTGAGGCAATCGACAAAACCAAGACTGCTACATCTGGAACAGGGCTTCAAGTTAATTATAGACCAAGTGTGAGCGCACACGAGGTGTCTTTTCAGAGAATTGTGCTATTCATTTCGAAAAAAGCAGAGTATTCGAATGGATAACCTATTTATATAAGAACATCAACTTTTGATTGTCCAAGTCATTCAAGCTCTAATCAATATTACATAATCAATTTCAAGTTCAAAGTTAAGATAACGTGGTCATTGTTATATATGGATACAATAGTTTATATCTCAGCATTAAGACAGAAGTGATGAAGAGGATACTATGATAATATTGAGATATATGATACAAGTAATTTATAAGTCGGGTGATGTGTTGTTTTCAATCAACGAATAAAAAGGTTATTGTAAGTTTAAAGATGAATTGGGGAAGTCATGAGTGAATTTAAGGATGAGATCAAAGTTCCTATGCTTTTACGTATATTGGTAATAATAACATTGAAAGGTGTGAATAAGAAGCTAAAGGGAATAAAGAAAAATATAGATCAAGAAGACAATAAACTTTAAACATATTACAACTGTTTAACCTTAAGAAGGAAGAGTACAGAAAAATGATACATAAGAAGTTATAAACACATGATAATACAAAGAGAATAAATTAAGAAAGCATTAGGAGTTTTGATGATAAAAGAATACATTTTAGAGAAGGAATCAATAGTCTCCCTTATGGTTAGAAGTTAAGTGTAAGATATGGCTGGGAATTTTTTAACGGGTACCGCCCTTTCCTGATTTAATTTGATAGACAAGCAATAAGCCAAACCAAAGAGGGAGGATGTAATCAGCCGTGGTATAAAATGGGAACAAAAGAATGTGAGAAATCAAATAAGCTTATTGAAGAAATAACTTGGGGTAAAAGTAGATAAAACAAATAAGCAGATAAATTTAATTCCAAATAGTTGGAGGATGTAAAGAAAAAAATCATCCTTGAATGGACTGAAAACTTGATGGTCATCAATTGAACATGAAAAACAATTACTAACCAATCTCAAATGATATGGTGGCTCAGGAGGTGGTCAATAAGAGCATTGAGAGAAGTTTTATCATTTCATCTGCTCAAACAAAGATACTAAACCAAGAACTAAGTTCAAGTAATCTTTGGAATATACTCGAGGTGATGATGTAAACAGGAAAATAGTTATTCCAAAGTAGAACTGGAAAATAATTCATTGGTTGGCTCTTTGAGTGGAATAATAATATGCTAGGGAAAGAAGTGGCTTTAAAATCAGTAAATCATTTTAACATTGCTTTTATGGGAGGGGAGAATCAGTCTCCTAATTTGGGCTTTTGGGCTTGAGTCAGTCTCTAATTTTAACATTTGCTGTATGGAGGGGGGGAAATCAGTCCTCCTCTTTTGAGTTGTGGGGCTTGAGTCAGAGAGTTTTCCTTTTTCCCCATTTCATGGAATGGCTGCTCAGAAGCCCATCTATTCCTCTACTGAAGCAGCAACATTAACTTTGGTCGTTTTATTATAATATCTTATTACCCCCCATGCCACACAAAGGAAAAAGCAGGGTTAAGCAATTGGTTACCCGTCTGTCTGTCTGTCTTCGGTCTACAGTCAATTTGTGATCGAGGAAACAACTTACTATCAATTGAAGTTATAATTTTGATACACAAATCAGAAAGACGAACCTGCAGTTTAGCAGTACTTTTGGCTCTGAATATGTCCATTGCATATTCGCAAGAGGATGAGACATTGATTTTTATCCAACGCCTATCTGGCCCAAATAAATTGAAAATCATTTCAACAGGAAGCTACTGTTTTTAAGGATGGTATAAAGGCCACAAATAAACAGGCACGAATATGATAGTAATGGGTTATAAGCGTGGTGTAAAGACACTGCACAAATGGCGGTATAATCCGGAATTTTTTTAATGACCTTTAAACCTTATTGTATTTCAATTGAATTATATACGTGAAATCGTGAACACAAATCCGCAATTTTAGCAGTTTGAAACCTCTCGTTCCACGCCAGTCTATGGACAGAAATATTACACGGATGTTATGTCTATCTATGACAATCAAATTTTGGCCGCCTCGCCAGACCCTCCCCAAGTCCTTGTTTCTCAGAACAGCGTGGGGTTGTGAGTTGGACAGGTCACGTGATGGGCATGATTGTTCATGACATATCTTTTCTATACATCGCGGGATTGAGTTGGACAGGCGACCGGACGTAGATGGCAGGTTACGTATCTTTTCCACATATCGTTCACGGGATGTGATCGACAGGTGATCGCGCGACCGCAGCGATAAACCTGCTTAGGTCACATATTTCTTTCTCCCACATATCTCGGGCAATCCATAGTTGGAACAGGTGATGGGACAGGTAGGGAAGGGGCTTGGAAGGCTTGGAGTGGGGAGAGGATTGTCCACCTTACGGCGTGTGGAGGGGGACTGGGTGAAGCGACTGGGGTCTGGGAGGCGGAGGTTCGAGGATTTGCGGTTTGTGAGGGTGTGGGGGGGGCGGGGGGAGTGAGCGACCTTCAAGTCATATTTTCACACATAATTGTGAACAGTTATCCTTCAACGAGGGGTCCCGCTAGTTACCTGTAATCCTCCACATCGTTTTTTAGCCGACAGAGGTGTTGCCTGGCGAGGAAATGAACACAACATAAAACAGCGCCAGTTACCCTTTACTGAGACTCCAACAGACATCATTATGAATGACACATGTCGCGCAATAACCCTCATGTCATCGATACTACTCTCTAGCAAAATTTTCTTTTTCCTCGTGCATATCCAGATCCAGTTTAACTAATTCTAACTCTGTTGTGCTTATCATTATCTTTGCAGGGGCGATTCATGCATCAATACTCTGAATGAAAGACACGTGCTTTACCTACGTCTCACTGTCTCAACTTTACCCACAAGCTGTGGCCCTGGTCGTCATATCTTGCTTGAAAAACTATTTCTGCAATTAATCTGTCACATACCTTAGCTATCCTAAATATCAACTACTTATTCCTTGTAAATTTGCCCCCTCTTTCTAACTGTATCAAGTATTGCTCTCCAATCAAGCACAACAGACACTGAATAATCCAGTACTCTCCACTACGAAACACACAGGGAGCAATATCACTATACCTAAGGATGATGACTAAACACTGATGGCACCCCTAACTAAAATATTTTTATGTTCCAAAATGATAAATCTTTTACTGTGGATAGGTACACACTTCAATATATCAGGAGAGAAATAGCATAAGATAGATCACTCACAGGAGAATTGGAACATGCTTGTTCCTGTAAAAAGAAAAAATCCAATAGAAGGGTATAGAAAAAAAAAAAATGGTTTAAACATAATACTTGTTTTTTTTGATTTTTTTAAAAATATCTCTACGTAACCTCGTATTCTCAGTTTCTAAAACCTTTACAAAATAAATACATTTTGATTATGTGGATAACCCCTCCAACCTCAACGTTATCGATTCTCCCACATGTGAAATCAGTGAGGTTTGCGATGACAACACATACCATGGGCCCGCAACCACTCTCACGCACACTAACTCATCCGCGAATTCTGAATATTTCGATATTGCTGACAAAAAGGTATTTATATATCTACGCCTATATTGGGTTTAAATACTACTTCATTGATATAAAACCAGCTGTCGAAATGGCTTTGGGTGAACAAAAATAATGTTGAGCGATTCATTAATGGCTCTGAGGTCGATAGCTCTCATACCATAATGACCTTCGCACCTAAAGCACATTATTATTTTATGAACAGCAGTCCAATGTGATAATCACTTCCAACACATGAGACAATTATACTTAATGTGTAAGCAAAAATGGCATGTAATTTTACGCTACCCTTTTCCATCAAAAAACAGGATTTCTTGGACTCAGTAATGTCTGTGAGAACTTTTGAATGAATTGAGTTCATAGACTATTAGAAATCTGATACATCTCAGTAAACCACTGAAGTAAATATCTCCCAGAATACTGAAAACGGTCTTAAATGGGAGTAATTAAGCCGCGAACATGGTAAAGACAGAAAAAGGCGAGATCATCCAACAAATCCCCCAATGATTATTAGGCAGTTTGAAAATGTATTGCTGCTGTGCACCCTATTGATTTTCCAACTGACAGAGATTCTGGTGGCTATACGTTCAATTGTTAAATTACAAGCTTTAAAATACTACTGTTTTACTTCAAATCACCGAGAAAATAAAAGTCCAAAACAGTGTTATATTAACTTTTTTTGTTCAAGAGAAAAGGTGCATTTATAGCGACAAGTGTCACCGGCAAGTATCGTGGGCAACCAAACGCCGGCCTAGTCCGATTCAGACCTTGCTCTTCCATGGAGTCATGAAGAAGAAATAAATGCAAAAAAAGCACAAAAGCGGAATACGTCGAACATGCCGGTCAAGACTCAATGAAGTCATGGCACTCTTGCTGGAAATGAGTCACACCCCCCCTACAGGCAGGTTTGGCTGAGTTTGAAGTATTCGTCGAAGATAGACTAGCCAATACCTCGATCACAATGGTGGGTTCTATACAACACACGAAACTCTTCTAACTCCCGGTGGCTGATTGGGGGAGGGACACCGATATGACATGCTAAAATGTATATTTTATATACCAAATTTAGGTATGGAAGAAATGGGTTTCCCAAGAACTTAAAAAAACAAAAAATTGAGGAGATATTTTGCTACACATAGTAAGCATATTCGGAAGGCGGTATCTAACGCCGCCGGGTGTTGGTTAGGTTTGGTGGCTGGCTGCGGATCTAGGGCATGTGATTTGAGCCCTCGTCGGCTGTTGAATACACTCAGATGAGGTTGACTCACACACCTGCACCTTGAGATGAAAAATGAGTACAAGTGATGGTACTAGGGAACGGACAGCCATAGCACTCCAGCGGCACGCTGCCGCACATGAGCTAACCTTTCCCCCGTACTTGTCTGCAATGGAGGAGGATGAGTATTCTTGGTGTATGTAATTCGTGAACGAAACAACCGTTTTGGAAAGTATCTCTGATAATTTAATTTTTTATCTGGCGTAATAATACCAATTAAATTGTCAGAATTGGTCATATAATCATTATTTTCGCTGTTCGACACTAAATAATTAATTTCACAAATCGGTTGTTTGAATGCTGCCAGAGGTTTATTGTCCCACCGAGGTTGGGAACAACCAGTGGGTCGCAAGATAAGGCAATGCACAAGACCAAATTTCTCGGCGCGGACATTTTCCTAGAAAATCAAAACCACGTACCACCCCCACACCGCTTCCCTCGATTTATGCTCATCCCATACAAGGCCACCTACTTCTAGACTACTACAGCTCCAATTAGTTCCAGCTTATTGTGGGGTTGGCCAAGGGGAAGTTCTTGGCCAAGTCTTCTCAGGAAACCCGCCCAGGCGCCCAGGCCTTACATTTGACTGCAGAATAAACTCGGGCAGGAATTTTGTAACTCCTTCAAGGTTGGCCCACGCTGATAACGTCGCCATTCACTCTTTACCAAAGATAACATGGGATATTTGTAACGTTCCTGACTAACATTAACCGGATGGGTCCCTGGCATATACATATCCAACCCAAGGGAGGGCACTTTGTGATGCACACCTTGCGTGAATCACAATTTCGCGAACAATTTATAGTAACGTCAGGGAAATCGACAGACTGCGACCAGAGAGGCTCAAGGTAAGTTTTTTTTTCGAACTTACTTAGAGCAAAAAGGACATCTTCAGATAACAATTATGTCATTAAGTAGTAAAACAAAAGAGCTCAGGTGTTGGAAAGTAAAGTTGTTGATGTTAGAAAGGAACCTAAAACATTCTACAAGGGAAATTAATTATCTCTGTTGGATTCCTCACAACAACATGAAAATGGGTTTGTGAATTCAATATGACGTTCCAGTGATTTGAAAATATCATGTTCTTTAATAAACTTTTGGAAACTCTTTCTATCTTCTTCAAAGAGTGATTCACTATTTGTGACGTATGCGAACTAACGTTTTGAGGAATAATGGTTTTGTTGGTTTTCTCAACGGCGATCTATATAAGAGGTTCATTCCGCCTCTCCTGCCTGAAATTTCAGCCATAGAAAAACGCTGGGGAGGACGCGCTAAATAAAAGGAGAAAAGGTCGGGAAAGTGAGCAAAGGCTGCGTACACCACTGAAAGATTGAAAGGTGGATCCCAGGTTGAAGGTGAAAAAGAGCTTTTTTCTGCTCATGGGCATGGAGGTGAAAGTGGAAAGAACAGAGAGCAAAAATTTTCCTTGGGGGGCATTGTTGTCAAAGGGGAGTGTGCAGCCAGTCAGATGAAAGGCATGCAGGAAAGCACTTGCAAATCCTGAGGACTCAGGTTGGGTAAGTCCTGAGAGACTTCAGGAATGACTGCAGTGGAAGCAGTCAGCAAGGAGATACCATCAGTTTCGAGCAACAAAATGATTCCGAGCAAGTGAAGTGTCTGTGTGGTTAGTCTGGCCGGTGAGCAAGCTGGGCAAGAACGTAAGTCTCCATCGGTGCTCACTGGCCTGTAGAACATGGCTGTGGTTGTGGTTCTGTCAGATCAATACAGCAAGCATCATTACAATGAGCAGGTCAAATAGCCGACAGAATCATCTAACAAATCCATCCCCGCCAGCTCATCAAAGTACAGCCATGCCAACCATCTCTCAATACTACCTCGCCTAGTGTTAAAAGTCCACAGCAATCAATCCATCATCGCAGCATGGCAAGAAGCCCTCTCACGCCCTTTGATCTTGAATGACTCGAGTTCAAGGTGAGAAACACACACATATATGTGTGTATATGTGTGTGTGTGTGCATTTGTGTTTGTATATGTGTGTGTGTGTGTGTGTGTCTGTCTGTCTCTGTCTATCTGTCTCTGTCGCTCTCTATCTGTCTCTGTCTCTCTCTATCTGTCTCTGTTTTTCTGTCTCTCTATCTCTCTCTGTTTGTCTCTGTCTCTCTCTATCTGTTTGTCTTTCTGTCTCTCTGTCTCTCTATCTATCCCTCTCTGTTTGTCTCTGTCTCTCTATCTGTCTCTGTTTTGCTGTCTCTCTATCTGTTTGTCTCTGTCTCTCTCTATCTGTCTCCGTCTCTCTCTGTTTGTCTCTGTCTATCTGTCTCTCTCTCCCTCTGTCTCTATGTCTCTGTCTATATCTCTCTTGAGTGTTGACTCATTTTTTTTTCTTTTTTCAGTTTAAACACCTGTCTGGATGAACCGAACACACAACTTAATCTTCAGGAGGAATCTGACATGACACTCAAGACATCTGAAGCAGATTGGTGGGAAAGATCGTCCATTTTCGCAAATGAATATTTACCCAAAGAAAAATGTTTAATATTTTCAATCTTGATTAATTATATTTGCTTTCCTTATAAT
>CM068968.1:8184-20102 GCA_035128595.1 Eptatretus atami
CGGGTCAAGGGCCGCCGGGTAGGATACCTTCGGTCTGTGGACTGGCGCTCTGTATATCGCAGGTTCCACGCGCATTAGGCCACGGCCCAGTCTGACTCCCTGCCTTTGAGGGGGTCTTTCTTGCTTTTGTGTTGAATGCGTGTTGTGGCGCCGTGTCTTTGTAAGAGTAGAAACTGTTTAAGTGGCATGTAAAATAAACCTTATGCTGTATTCGGTAGTTAATTCTTTCTTTGCATTCTTACTGTCTGGCTGTAATAATGTTGCTATCCGTGTGTCGTGAATTAAATGTGCTTCTTGTTGAAATGTGTGCCGCGTTTCGCTTCGTCTTTTCTTTAATTGATCACTCTCATCTTGCTTCACGTAAAAGGGTTCGTAGTGGGCCTGATAGCCGATAATTAATCAGAGGAAGGCCGTCGAGAGAGCCGACATAACACCAGACTACGTATTATCCGCCGATAGCCACGGGAAACGGACCGCTTATAGGGGGTTCGTGTCCAAGTCGACTGCGGGAGGTCGATCGCGTATTGATCGAGAATGCCTCACGTTTTATCTTAGCGACATCCGTGATGGGTTACTATAGGAGTTAGTGGGTCGAGTTTGGCGACAACCCTACTCCGATAAACGCGGGTGGCCGATTGCCAGGGCAATTACAATGGCACTTGACCGGACTGAGATAGATATTAGCTGAGCGCCAGAAAAGGTGCGCCACGACTGACTCAGGCGGTGGACTGGGCTCCAGCGCGTTATTGTTTACGCGAATAGAGCAAGAGCGAATTGTTCCATTCTGGTGGGGGAGGGCAACGTGAAGGTCGCTCCGCGATTACGAGTCACGTGGCCCGGTTCGGGCAGAGAGCGCCGGCGGGGCCGCGATTCGCACACTGTGTCAAGGGCTGGGGAGACAAACTGCTCCTGTCTCCAGCTAAATTTCACAGGGAGATTTCGGAATCGCACGGGGTGAACAGGAGCGATCCGATTGGTCCTGTGATTCCGTCGCAAATTAGCGAGCGGAGTTAAGATCTAAGCAACGATACGTGAAACTAAGATGAGCTGTCTCAGATGCGTAGGCGGCTAGCGTGGCGGTGGGGGGGTAGGAATGTATATGTGTAATAATGTAGGGATGCATGCTAGCGATGGTACTACTTCTTAGTAATGTTTAATAAAGTGGGGGGGGAAGGCTCAGACCCGCATATTACTGAGAGTAAGCATAGGAACTTTGCGGCCGGCAAAGTCTGGGTCGCATAAGTGCGCTGGGATGGTGGGATCGGCCAGCCTGTACAGGGCGGGAGCAGCGGAGCGAGTGCGGGGGAGGATACACGCGAATGATGCAGAAGTGAGGCGAGGGGCTATTTTAATGGCCGGGCGGGGCCGAATGGCGGCAAACAGCCAAAGGTGCGATCGGCAACAGGCCACGCGCTTCAGCCACGTGGTTATGGGGCAGAGTGAAGGCAGTGGAAAGCATTTCAGGACGGGGGCTCTAGCAATAACAATTTGGGAGGAAAGAATGGAAAGCGCCCTCGTGGCGAGCCGCAAAATGTCGCTGCACGGCGGCGCCCCAGTTTCGTTGGCACCTGCTGGTGTTAAGTGGGGACGGGGCCCCCTTTTCGCACTCTCTCAGCGCGGGGGGGAAAGGGGGAATTGTTGACGCTCTGGGGAGGTAGTATGGCTGGCTTGCTTGAGTCCCGCGACGAGCGATTCACCGCGACCCTCGTCGCCGGAGGCGCTCCTCGCCCGGACCCGGCTCCCAGGTTCTCCTTCAGCCGATCTCCCTCGCAGGCCGTTTCGCCTTCCGTAAAGCCGTTCGCCTCCGCAGCCCGATCTTCCTCCGCAAGCCGTTTCCTCCGCAACCGTCGGCCTCAAAACTCATCTCTGCACGCAGCAGACTTCGCTCGCCTTTATCGGCTCAGAACACCACCATATGCAAATTTCTCGGATCAAACGACCTCAGGGCGGAGCTACGCTCGCCGATTGGTGGAGGAAAAAGGGCGTGAATCTTCCTGATCCTTCAAATAGACTCCTGATTTCTCTCAGATGTATCTGGAGGCGGGGCCAAGCCGCCCCGCGCTTCCTAATTGGATGGATTCGATGTGGGCGTGTAGCATTCCTGATCCGAATTCTCCTCGGAAAAACCGCTATTTGCACTCGCGGCTCGCGAGGGATCGTGCCGGGCGAGATCAAGTGGCAACACGCAATGAGCACAACGGATGGATGGATGGTGGATGAATGGATGAATGGATGGACGCAACAACGGTGGCACTCGGACGGGCCGCACTGCAGGCCCGTGTTCGTAGCTGCCAACAGGCAGTTCGCAGCTTGCAAACTGGTTGCTTTTGATCCTGGCGCACATGGCAATGATCAAGGGGGCAAAGCAAAATTGAACGGGCTGGTGAAATGGAGTGGCATGGGCATGGCAAAGGCAGCAGGCAAATCACGGCATAGTCAGAACAAGGCCGTTGCAGGGCAAATCAAGCCGGCAGATGAACTGGCCGGACAAGGCGCTTGGAAGTGAAACGGCCGGCAGACAATGACCGCAGGCTTGGCAGCACAGCAGCTGCAGACGATCCGGCGCCGGTACAGCTTTCGTAGGCAAAACATCAGCTGCTTGACGAATGTTGGCCGGCCTTTGCTATCAGTGAGGTTGGTGGAGGGAGTAGCGGTGGTGCTGGCCACTCAGAAGGCGGGCTCGGACCTTACGCTCGCTGTCTCCTCCCACCTATCAGCCTTTGCTGTCACTGTCATCACCTCCCTTAATTTATAAAACGCATTTAGCCGTACCAAATTATTTGGTTTGTTTTTATTTCAATTTCCCGCACTATAAAATGGTCCGCTAACCCCTTTATCGTCTTTGTTCGGCTAACCTATCTCGTCACCTAGCCTAACTCCAACCTACTGTTTCCCTTCCGCGGAGGGAATAAGGGGAAGAAGCTAGCTGTCCTGTGTCAGAGGCTCCCAACCAAGCTCAGATGGCCCCCCAGACTTTCAGCGATCTAACCCAAAGTGGTCCAGCGGCCCACAACAAGAAGCAAGGATGGATGGTGCAGAGGGGTACACTTCCTAATCTACGCCTATCCATTTAAACTTAACTACCCCGGGGTTTCAACAAGCGCCTCTCGCATTAAACCTATTGTCTCACAACCCAGATCGCCCTGTCGCTGTGTTGGTGTCCTCACAATTTCGTTGGGCTTCGCCTCAAGATTTTTCCCTCGTGCCCTTGCACGGTTTTCGTGGCTGGGACGCGTGGCTCCCCCTGGCAGGCACGACCCTCTGGCCGAAATCCCCTACAATGGGCACCCCCGGGCACTACACTGCCGTCCGAGCCTACCAGCTCCCTAGTGGGGAGTGTTCTCCCTGGCACTCCCTGAAACGCTCACGTGGCAGGCTGGCCTCCCGGGCCCTTCCAAGGGTGCACCCGTGCTCACAACACTGCCCACTGCGGCTAACGGCGCCTCGGCCCCGGCATCATGCGGGCGCAGGACCCGTGCCACTACGCTAACCCCGGCCCCATTGGGCCCTTTGGCCGCTACCGACGGCCGACTGCCTAAGTGCCCGGGGTACCCCTAGCGAGTACTCACTTCGTCAGCCACGCTCCCAGCCCGCAACAGGTGCTCTGCCCCTCCAACAGGTTTCGAGCTACACTCCCCACCCAACAGCAAACGACTTCCATTTTGTCAATTTAACTAACCCACTAACTCCACTTTAATACTAGACGGAAGCCGGGGTCCCTTGGGCGGCGAGTCATCCTCCCCAAATCATCATGCGCAACCAATGCATTCCACATTCGTCCATTCACACAAGACCCGCTGGCTCACTCACTCATCATGTACTTCACTCACAATTTCGCAACTCTTCAAACACAGCACCGCTGAATCCTGCCATCCTTCTATCTACCTCGCGCCTATAATCGTGTCCCACGTAGTCCTTACACTAATCAGCACGTCCGCATGTTTAACATACGTAGGCTAAGCTCGTCCGCATACACAATCCAAAGTCTGTCACTGTCCCACAAATCTCCTTAGAAATCATTTTCCCAACCTAAATCTGACTAACATCCCCTCTAAGCTCATCATTCCGGGGCCCATGAGGATTACCCGCCTGCCCGCATGGAGGCCGGTCTAGCTAAGCTAACCCTTCCCCTAACTAGTGCCATCGCTGTGCCTGGCCAAGGGGGTTTCCCCCCTTGCCCAGGGAATCCTGTTTCACACCCGAAATGCGAGGCTTGCTTTTGTTAAATTTTTTTTTTCCCCAAATTACGCGCAGCAGCCAGCGCGGCAACTCACAGCTCGCGCAACATTTGCCCGCCCGTGACGTCATGCAGCTTGCACGCGTACCTCGTCCCTTTGGACGGCAACCAATACGGCAGGGATTACCTCTGCGATCCGAACAAGTGCAGCATGACGTCAACCCGGCTCAGTGCTGCGCACCAAAGCAACCTCGCACTCGCCGAGGGGCTGCCCCACGCGAACACATGTGCTCTGCCACGTTGGAGCTTAAACCCGCTCGTCGTGGAGAACCCGTCGTCCAAATCGTTTTACCTGCCTACCTTTGTCGTCCGCGGGATCCAAATCCACCGCTGGCGTTTCGCGGCCGGGCTTCACTCCGCAGCTGAGCAGTGGCGGCCTGTGCGTTGCACGCCCGGACTCGGCGCTCGCTGCTGGTGACCGCGGCACGGGTCACAATTAGCTACAGCCGCTATTCGCCTCGTCCCTCTGCTCGCTGTCGCATTCCCACAGCACTGCGTGTTAACGGACGCACAGACTCCACTTTCCATCACACTCACTCCGGGAGACAGCGGCTGCAATGCTCCCGCATGCCCGACCGTCATCTCCGCTTACACACAGAGACCTCAAGCCACGGTCTCCCTACACTCGGCCGCTACCCACGCATCCACCTCCCTCGCACACGTGCTCACTCACACACGGCCTCCACTGCACACGTGGGGGCACTCACACCGCGGTGCCTCATACCCACACGGCGCGCTGGGAAGCACGCACTCCGGCACACTTGCCACCCCCCACCATCACAAACACGGGGTTCGCCTTCCACACACGGGGAGCTACACCTTGCCACACCACCCGGGACAACCACATCTGGGGAAATTTGTGCCACCCAAGGGTTTTTCCGGGGCCTCTATACCCCCAAGCTCGGCGTGACCTATCAACAGCACTCGTCCTTCAACTCGCGAAGCAGCGACCGGACCACTGGTCGTGGACTCGTCCTCTTAAGGGGGCATACTCCCTCCCTCGTTCCTGGAGGAGGCCATCGCAGCTGTTTGCACCGGGTTCACGAGACCAGTCTGGCCAGCTGCACCCCCATTAAGTCCTTGCTTAACTCTGTGTGTGTGGTGTTCGCGCTCCTTTAACACCCCTGTCTTAATCATGCAGTCTCTCCTCTATTTTTTCTGTTCTTTCTGGCTCATTTTTTCCTTCCCATCTGAGTCGTTTTCCTCTCTGAGCCCCCTTAGCTGTTCGTTTCCTCCGGAGTTTTTTCAATCTCCGTGGACCTCCAATCTTGCTCCCGCGTTTTAGTTGTTCAATTTCAAACTCAACATTTTTCTTGTTTTCTAACCCCCACAGTTCTCCCTGCTCTTCATTTTCCAATCTCTATCGTTTCTTTTCAATTGGCTCATTTCCTCCCTGTGTTTCATGTCGCTGTTCTCTACTCGTTACTTTCCTTGTTTTCCTCCCTCCTGTCCTCCTCTCCCAGTTTCATGGTTTGCTTTCATTTTGGTTAATCTCCTTTTTGTGTTTTCAGTTGCTGCTGTCTCATCATTCTTCCTTGTTTCCTCTCGCTGTCCTTACCTTCTCCAGTTTCTGGTTTTTCTTCATTTGGTTTAATCTCCCTTTTGTGTTTTCATTTGCTTTCTTTGTCTATCTCCTCGCACTGCCAGCCTCGCCTTTCTTTCAATCTGGTCAACCTCAGCTTATGTCTTTTTGTTTTCTATCCCATTGGTTCCTCTCGTTCTTTCCTCTCCAATCCGTTGTGTCCTTCAATCCTCCTGATTTCTCCTTCCTGCTTCATTCCTTGTCTCCTTCACTTTCTCCTCTCCGTACTCCAACCTATTTTTGTCCTTTGTCGTTCTATTTCAAATTCATACTCTTTAATTTTCTATTCCAACTGTCCTTTCTTGTTCTCATTCTGTTCTCGTCATTTCTTTCAACTGAGCAGGATTTCTTTTCTCCTGTCTCATTCCTTTGTTCCTTCAGTATCTTTCTTGTTCCTCATTCTTTAATCTGGCCTTCGCTTCCAGCTGTTCGATCTGTACAGTGTGGTTTTCTTAACGTTTCATTTTCCGTTCTCTTTCCTTTCCTCTTTTAACACTTTCAGTTCGTTTTTGTAGTTGTCTCTTTGTTTGGTGTTTCTGTAATCGTTTTCTTCTGCTAAATTCTTTTCTCATCTCTCGCACCTCTCCCGACCTTGCCTTTGGGCTTTAACTGGTTCTTCCGGCTTGCCCTTAGTGTTTTGTCCTATCCGTCTTCCGCAGTTCCTCTGTCTCCGTTTTTACTCCCGTCCCAGCTTATCAAACTCTCTTCGTCATGTCTTGAAGTCTTTTTTTCTCACAATCTCCACTATTTATTGCCCTTGTGCACGTCTCCGTACCCAATTAATTTTTCCCTCTCGTCACCGTCAACTTTTCCGTCACCCAGTCCACGCTTCTCGCAACACGTCTCCCGAATTATTTTCTCCTCACCCCCTTCCACCGCGGGCCTGACAACCGTTGCATCCCCCTCACCAGCTCGTTCGCTCCCACACGTGGCGTCGCCATTACGCATCTCCGATGTTGTTTTGCCTTCATGCCCGCCGCCAGGCTCGGCCATTTGCTGAATCTCCAACACATTTCTTTCATTTTGTTTGTGTTTGTATCCATCTTTCGTTTTTCATTCGTTCATTGGCGGCTTTTGTTGCTTTTCCATCGCATTTTCGTTTTCATTCTGTTTGTGTTTGGTATCCTATCTTTTCGTTCATTGCTTTTATTTATCGTTTTTTTCATTTTTGGAGTGCTTGTTGGCGTATTCCTCCATCTTTCCGTTCAGTGCCGCCAGCATGGCGCATCAGCTGGGCATGTCGGGCGCACTCGGCTGGGCCGATCGGCAGGATCGGGGGGTTTTGGGCGGAGGGGAAGGGGAGGTGTCATACCGCGGCGGCCGCAGCACTCATTTCGGGCTCTGCGTTTGGTTGGGGGAGTTCGTCTGCACACAAGCTTTTCCTGGCATGGGGATCCATCTGCTGAAGCCATGGATTCGTACACACTACTTTAAGTACCATTCCTATTACGTCCTATTGGCCGGCACCCGTCGTCAGGCCTTGAGTACGGCCATCTTATTTTCTCCGTAACGGGTTAATTTTAGATCGCTCGTAATTTAGAGGAATCGGGGGTCGCTCCATCTGCACCCTGGACCGATTCCCTGTGATTTAAGCTGGGAGACACGGAGAGTTCGCGTTTTCCCACTCTCTTGACTACCGAAGTGTTCGATTCGATACAGCCCGCCGGCTGTGCGAACAACCCCGTGAGAACATCCGAATCGCGCGCCCGTCCGCCGCACCCAGACGGAGACAATTCTTGTCGTGACCACCCTCTCGGACTAACTGCCGGGAGCCAGTCAACTGGGTGGGGCCTTTCGGCCTCGACCACGATCGTGCCAATCGGCCACGGCAACGCGTGGGATAAGGTGTTGTTCGCTGTTCAAATTCGACCTACTAGTACTCGCACGCGAATGTAACCGGGCGATCAGCACCTTCTGCCGGATCAGGTCGAGTCTTCGGAACGACGGAACCGCGTTAAGCGGTTCCCACTTCGTGCTATCGGGATAAACGAGCGGTGTTATGTGGCCTCGACGGTTCCTGATTCAATTATCGGGCGTTCAGGCACTACGAACCTTTTATACGTGAAGCAACGAGGAGGTTTCAATTAAAGAAAATGACGAAGCGAAACGGGCACAGTTCAACAAGTAAAGCACATTTAATTCACGACACACGATGCACAACATATACACCATACCCCCCAGTAAAGAATGCCCAAAAAGAAAAAAAGAAAATTTAACTACGAATACGAAGCAAAGGTTATTTACATGCACTTAAACAGTTTCTACCTTACAAGACACGGCGGCCACAACACCATTCACACAAAAGCAAAGGAAAGACCCCCTCAAAGGCAAGGAGTCAGACTGGCCCGTGGGCCCTAATATGGCGCGGTGGAACCTGGATGAGCTGGCCAGGTCCACACGACAACCGAAAGGACTACCCGCGCCCGATCGTGGCGAGCGCAAATGTGCTGCAGCGGCGCGCCCCAGTTTCCGTTGGCACCTGCTGGTGTAAAAGTGGGGACGGGGCCCCCTTTTCGCACTTTTCATGCCGCGGGGGGAAGGGGGATGTTGATGCTCTGGGAGGGACGTATGGCTGGCTTGCTCTGAGTCGGGCGCGCGATTCGCCGCGACCCGTCGTCGCGACGCCGTCTTTATCGCCCGGACCCGAGCTCTCCCCCGTTCTCGCTCAGCCGATCTCCTCGCAGCCGTTCGTGCTCTCCGTAGCGTTCGCTCCGCAGGCCGATCCTCCTCCGCAGCCGTTCGCCTCCACAGCCGATCTCCTCCGCAGAGGCCGTTCGCCTCCCAAACTCATCTGCCCTCCAGCAGATGCTCCGCTCGCCCTTTTATCTGGTCCAGGAACCCACCATATGCAAATTTTTTCGGATCAAAGCGACCTCAGGGGCGGAGCTACGATCGCCGATTGGACGGAGGAAAGGGGCGTGAAACTTCCCTGATCCCTCCAATTTGCTATCGCTGATTTCTCATCCAGATGTGTCTGGAGGCGGGGCCAAGCCGCCCCGCGCTCTTCCTAATTGGATGGGATTCAGATTTGTGGGCGTGTAAGGCAAGTTCCTGATCCGAATTCTTCCTTCGGAAAAAAGACCGCATCTGTCAACTCAGCGGCTCGCGGTCGTTTAATCGACTGCAACGGGCCACGGGCGCGCTCGGTTGCCCCCAAGGTGGTGCGGAAATGGGCCGTAGGGAAGAAGGTGTGGTGGAGGGTTTTCGGGCCAGTTGTGCCGAAATGGCCATTGGCGCGTTGGTGGAATTGGCAGGTGGATTGTGAGGTTGGTACGGGAGCGAGTGGTGAAGGTTAGGTTGTTTGGCCTGCTGGCTTGTTGTGTGTTTGTAGGTGGTTGGACTTTCAGAGTCAAACCAAAGATAAAAACAGCGTAGAACAAAAACCCGCTTAAACTCAAAGGATGGGGCGCGAGCCCGATAAATCTCGAACCAATTAAATTCCCTAATAAACAATTGGGGTTTGGGGCTAACTACTAACATGTACTTAAAAGATATCTCACCTACGGGAACGCTGAATGGTGGTTGCGAATTTCCACAGCCGTAACATATGTATACTCCAGTATATATATATATCTTTGGGCTCCTTGTTGTCAGCACTTATCTCAAGATACTTGGAGCTGACAGTTCAGACTTTGATGTAACTGTGCTGAAGAAATGACACAATTCTTTGATCTCTGTAGAATCATTAACATGCGTAATGAATGCATGTGTTCTTTTTGTCTTCTTGTCTCGTGTTGTTTCTTTAAGAGACCCAGCTAGATAACTGGTCAGAACTACTACAAATTTCCTTATATGGGTTTACTTGACTGTCACTCGATTTACACATGTGGCTACAAAATGACACGGTAAACCTCTCATTGTCTTCGCTCACCATGTTGACAATTGCACATTGGCCGTCTATTATACAAATTGGTGTTGCTGTGTCGCCACTTTGCATCTTCTTCTGAACGGCTGATTTACTCTTCTGGTAAGACGGCAGATTCATGACAGATTACGCCTACCTGTGGATTTACCAAGAGCATCTATCATACTACCATCTGGCTAAAGTTGGATGGTGGAGTATTTCAAATTCATATTCTCCTATTGCATCTTTCACTTGGAACTCAGGTCGACTTTTGGCGACAACCAGTAGTCTAAGAAAGCAGGTTTCTCTCCCTGTTTGATGGACATCAAAACTGGCCTAACCTTTTTGGGCCTTTACTACAGTTCCAACATACGGCTGGAAAGGTAGGCAATGTGTTCTTCTTCTGGCGGATCCCGCCAAAATCCACTGTCTTTTCAACCATTCTACTCAAAACAAACTTCTCTATTGAACTCTCTTCCAAGTTGATACACCACGATTTTACACATGTTCTGACGTACTTCACTAGGGTTACAGCGAATGTCACAGGTTAAACATGTCACTCTCCTCAAATGGTTTCCTCTTGCTGATGAACCTTGCACAAGCTTTGCAAGCATTTTGCACAACTTAGTACCTTTATCGCCTGTTTAATTCATGATGGAGGGATGATGCTTCTCTGCTTTCTACTCCAGCGTAGTCTTTAAACATCTTCTACAACTCTCGCCAATGTTGGAGGCTATGAATTAAATATTTTTCCATGCCGACTCATTGCCAGTGATACCGATGAAACTTTGCTTTTCATTTCTTGTGTTCTTGCTCAATTGCATGATCAGGGATCGTATAGCTGTGAATGGCACGTCATGTTTAGTGATGGCAAATTCCTTCGTCGAGGAACTTGCCATGGGTCAGGGCTCGTTTGTGCTGTAGCTCCACATATCTGCAACATAGAGAGGGCCCACCTTCCATAATTATACTGGTCATGAGCATGGAAGTAAGGCAACAACTCTTCCATCTTTGCCAAATGAAGCTTCCAGTCAGCTTTCCTTGTAGCTCCAATGAAATCAACAAAACCATGACTTGATTCATGTAGTTTGTCATGAATTTTTGGATCTTTCCATTTTCCTTGCCAATTCTTCATTCGTACATAGACATTACTGAGTGGTAGCTGATGGTTTCATGTGATGGATCTGTTGGAAAAAATTGAAAAATGAAAAAAAAAAAATAGAAAAAAAAGAAATTTGAAAAAAAATAAAATTCATGACATTGGAAGACAGTTTGAAAGTGGATTCAGTATGATGTCCTTCAACAAATAAAAGTGAAAAATCAAAGTTGCAAATTTATTGAGTTACTGATCAGATAGTGACAACTGCTCCTGACTAAATCTTGGTATTTGTCATTTCTTGATTTATGATTTTTTGGTTTTTGTTGTTTTCGGCAAAATCTGTTTCTACTGAACGTGTGGTGTGTGTGTGTGTGTGTGTGTGTGTGTGTTGTGTGTGTGTTTTTGTGTTTTTTGTTCATGAAGGCAGACTCTCTCTCTCTTCTCTTCTCTTTTCTCTCTCTCTCTTTCTCTCTCCCTCTCATTTTCTCTCTCCCTCTCTTCTCTCTCCTCTCTTCTCTCCTCCTCCCCCCTCTTCGCCCCTCTCTTTCCAACTCTGCCTTTCTCCCTCCTCTTCCTTTCCCCTCTCTCCTTCCTTTCCCTCTCTCTCTCTCTTCTTTCCCTTCTCTCTCTCTTCCTTTCCTCTCTCTCTCTCTTCCTTTCCCTCTCTCTCTCTCTCTCCTCTCTCTCTTCCTTTCCTCTCTCTCTCTCTTCCTTTCCCTCTCTCTTCTCCTTTCGCCTCTCTCCCCTTCTTTTTCCTCCCCTCTCTCTCTCTCTCTCTCTCTCTCTTCTCCTCTCTCTTCCTTTCCTCTCTCTCTCTCTTTCCTTTTTCCTCTTCCTTTCTCTCTCTCTCTTCCTCCCTTCTCCTCTCTCTCTCTCTCCTCTCTCTCTCTCTCTCTCTCTTCTCTCTCTCTCTCTCACTCTCTCTCGTTCTTCCTCTTCCCTCCCATCCGCTTCAGCAAAGTGATGATGGTATGTATATATTCAAGAAAGATGGCAAGAGACAAAAAGAGAACGGATTTAGAAATAGAGAATTACAAATTCAATTTAAAAACAATTACAGAATTTCAGAGGGGATTGAATTGCATATTACATAGAATAATTACATAGATTCGCAAGAAATAATAAATTGCCTAGAAGAATTACATAATACACTTTC
>CM068968.1:41152-53217 GCA_035128595.1 Eptatretus atami
CTGGTCTGGAAATGTCTTTTCCATGTTTTGGCATTAATCACATTTACGATTTGTAACTTTCCTCTGTGGCTTGAGTTTTTAACTGACACATAATACATTCGTAAATGATACTGTTTTGCTTTCTGATCATTGCATGGCTCAGTTTAAATTGGACTCCTCCTGTGTCCGCCTCGTCCTTGAAGTGTTTATCGTGCTTGTTTGAATATATTGTCATTGGATTACGCGATGTGATGTTGCAAACAAACATTCACAAATAGAGCATAATACAGCATGGTCTTATTTTAACAATCTGTATTCCATCTCTACGTCGAAAAGGGATCAAAATAATGTGAACTCTATCTTTGCTTTCTTGTCGAAGCGCGCAATTTGCCGCCCCAAAAAACCCTAATCAACTGGAATTTCTACCGAAGAATTTACTGAGAACAAGATTGGCTTGTTCCCACTAAACAGTTTATGTTAGTGAATAAACCAATTGAATCCTGTTTTTTGTTGCAATCATCATGTGCTTTTTAGGTCGAGCATGCACTCACTGAAGAAAGATTTTCCACAGCTTGTGCATTTGCGCATGGGATTCACGCATTGTGAATCATCATGTGGTTTATTAAGGTGGGATGAACGAATCAAAAAGATTGTTCACTAACTTGTACATTTGAAATGGGTGTTTCTCCATTGTGAATCCATCATGGTGTGTTTTAAGTCGGTATGAAACGAATATAAAGATTTATTCCACAAACTTGAGTGCAATTTGTAAAGGTCGTTCTCGTATGTGAAATATAGTGGGCCTTTTAAGGTCGGGATGAACGAATAAAAAGATTTTCCACAAAACTTGTAGGCATTTGTAATGGCGTTCTCGTATTGGAACTCATCATGTGCTTGTACAAGGGTGGAGTGAAATCGCATAAAAGATTTCACACAACTTGTGCATTTGTGTGGGCGTTCATCATTGTGGCAATCATCATGTGCCTTTTAAGGTCGGACGAAAGAATAATAAGATTTCGCACAACTGTACATTTGTATGGGGCGTTCTTATTGTTGAATCATCATGTGCTTTAAGGGTTGGAGAACGAATAAAAATTTTCCACAACTTTGTGCTTTGTATGGGGCGTTCTCTATTGTGAACCAATATGTGCTTTTAGGTCGAGTGAACGAAGTAAAAAGATTTTCCACAACTTGTTGCATTTGGTATGGGGACGTTCTTATTGTTGAATACATCATGTGCCCTTTTCAGGCTCGATGAACGCCATAAAAGATTTTGACACAACTTGTTGCATTTTGGAATGGGCGTTCTCTTTGTGAGATCATCAGTGTTGTTTAAAGGTTGGATGAACCGAAATAAAGAATTTTACCACAAACTGTGCATTTGTGTGTGGCGTTCAGCGGCCATTGTGAATCATCATGTCCTTTTAAGGGTCGAGTATAGAAAAGAATAAAGAGATTTTCCACAAACTTTGTCATGCTGTGTGAATGGGAGTCTCCATTGTGAACATAAATGTGTTTGTTTCTATAGGTGGGATGAAAAATATAAAGATTGTTGCACAGCTTGTACATTGATATGGGCGTTCTCCATTGTGAAACATCATGTTTGCTCTTAAAGGTCGGAATAACGGATATAAAACAGATTTTCTCACAACTTGTGCAATTGTATGGGGCATCAACGCATTTGTTGCAATCCTCATGTGTTTTTGAGTGGATGAACGTAATAAAAGATTTTCCAATCAACGTTGCGCATCTCTCGTGTGGGCGTTCTCCATTGTGAATCATCATCGTGCCTTTTAAGGTGGGATAAACGAGATATAAATTTTTCCACGCAACTTACATTTGTGTGGCGTTCACCATTGTGAATCACTTGTTGTTTAAAGGTGAGTATGAATGAAGATATATAATTTTTCCACAACTGTGCATTTGTGTGGGCGTTCTCCGTATATAATTACTTACATGTGATTTAAGGGTGGACGACTGAGTGAACGATTTTCCATAAGTTGATCAGCTCTTCGCTTTGTGAATACTTGTGAAAATTCATTCTCTGCAAACATTTCATTCATTCGGTTTCTGTTGTAAAAAAGTCCTCTTGCTCAGCTTTCAGTCGGACTGGGTCTCGCGGGTGTGGTCTGAGCTGTTTCCGACAAGTCGCTGCAGTCTTCTTGGAGATTTCAATGGATCCACCTGTAAATGTAACATCACATTTGCAACGTAAAAAAAAAACAAAGATTCTGCACAATACTTGTAATATTTATTTCGACAAACGTACCCAAGACATGTACAACGTATTCTGCAACGACGTATTTGTGTTATGCAGAAAAGTAAATAAAAAAATTAAATGAGTAGAATATACATTATTCCTGTGTTCAAGTTGGTTTTCCCAGAGATGGATAGTGGCTATTTAGGTAATTACCATTCCAATTATCAATGATGAGCCACTGTTTTTGTTTCCTAATAATATGAAGCAGCTTTGTAAATGGGAGTGCAAACAAAACTGCTTTAATTTATAAGACAATCCATTCGAAAACAATACCCCAAGTAGTCTTTAATACAGTACTCCTCAACATTAATAAAAATGTGATGTTATGATTGTTGAATAAATAAAAAATTATATAGTTCTGGAACTGCATGCTATGACGTGTATGATACTTATGTAGCTGTGGGAACACGAGTTGGTTCTTTGGAATTTATAATGAGGTAAAATGCCAATTTGCTTTCGTTCAATGCTTAAGAAGTTGAATAAATATTATAATCCTGGGAAACTTGCAGCAGGCCCCCCAACAAAGCGGACGCTCAACGTCTGTCAGATACGAATGAAAACCCGTCATTCTTGTTACAAAAACAGCTAAAAATGATGAAAAAGCGGCCGAAATTGAACACCAAACACAGTGAATTGACTGTCGCAATAGCAGATATAAGATCGGAAACCAACAGTTTATTTAACAATCACCACACAAGAACGGTCGTGACGGAAACAAACGAGGACAAATCCGCGAAATAGATTGGTGGGCAACGGAAGCAAGATGGTTATTTCCGTCGCGAAACGTCCGAGAGCGAAACAAAAGCGGTTCAAATTCCGGTTACGTAGTGCGAAACAAGATGGCGGATGCAGTAGAAAACGACTCTGCTTACGGTATGTAAAGTTTTAGTGCTCGTGCCGGAACATCAATTGTAATATAGATAATATATAGTGGGTAGTACCTGATGTAGTTTTATAACAGTTATAAACCGAATTTGTTGTGATGAATAATGTTTGGTTTTGCCTTATTCGAGCCCTCCGAGTGAAGATCGCTGAGTTGTATGCCCAGTTCAACATAGGAGATCGTGTATGGATCTTTGTACAGGTTTTATACTTCATATTAACTTTGGTTATTTAGGAATCGTTGCAATTTATTATATACTATCAAATTTTACCTCGGCAAAATAAAACGATCATACGTCACTGATCGCTGCACGCACGTGGCGGGCACGAAATTACAACGATCATGTCAGCACACATTAAGTCAAGAGGGCCGGCATTGTATTCGGCTGCTTGTTTAATATCGTGTACCACACAAACGGGTTTTCAATTACAGACTATGATATATTCAAGGCAGACTATACGTTAAACTAACTTACCATAACTTCAAGAATTTTAAGCCGCCATAAGTTTTTCCACGCTTATGGTAACCGAATGATGGCTTTCGCTCGGTGTCCGCCGTTTCGCGGCGGAAATAACCGATCGTTGCTTCCATTCCCACCTGTTCTATTTCCGGGAATTGACCGTTATTGTGTCCGTTCCGACCGTTCTGGTGTGTAGAATAAACGTGTTGGTTTCGGTATATTGCTATTGCGAACGAATTACTGTGTTGGTTCTAATTTCGGCCGCTTTTTCATCAATATTTAGCTGTTTTGTAACAAGAATACGGGTTGTCCAATTCCGTCTGACAAAGTGGCGTCGTTTGTTAGGGGTGCCTGTTTGAGGGAGGCATTGTAAACATCCTTCGTACCGTAAAGGACCTTGGGTAAAACCTATCTATTGATTCGCTGGCCCAGACTTGGCCAGGGCAAAGAAATCGAACATCACATCCTCTTCCTCCAATCACACCAGCACAAACTGGTGCTAACGCACCAAAAAAGAGGACCGTTTCCATTACGCTGTGTTTGTGATTTATACCTTAATAAAGTCCCATCGGTTAATTTGCCTTGATGTTATTACGCACACTCCCTGGTGAGGATCACATATAGTACCACAGATGTACTCTTTTAAATATTTAAGTTTTTGCCTTGCAATCATCGCCCAACTAAGCTTCTTTTTGCACAAGCACTTGTCTAATTATTGTATCTAAGAATCACGCTTAAACTGACACAAAAGGTTCTGTCTCAAGGTTGGCTAAAACTGCCGTCGACAGTTCCATTCCCTGATACAGCCCAGCCTTATTTAACATTAGCAATGGTACCTAGTGTTGATGCCGTCGGTTCCGGGAAAGAAGGACGGTGCCCTGCCTCTCCCTCCAGCCTTCACTCTGGACTCATGCCACAGAGGAGCATTCCCTCAGACCTCCTCCCACCCTCCCTCTCGAACGCTCCACTTTGCAACCGGTAAGTTATGAAATTGTGAGAAAAATGAGTTTAAACCACTTAGAAAAGTGTTATCTAATTGTAATTCTTCTATGCAATTTATTATTTCTTGCGAATCTATGTAATTATCTATGTAATTTGTAATTCATCCCCTCTGAAATTCTGTAAATTGAATATGAATTTTGAATTCCTCTATTTCAACCATCGTTCTCTTTTTGTCTCTTGGCCATCTTTCTTGATATATAACATACCAATCATTCACTTTTGTCTGAAGGGGTGGGGAGAACGAGGAGAGTGAATGAGCAGAGAGGAGGAGAAGGAGAGAAGGAAGAGGAGAGTGAGAGGTAGAGAGAGTAAGTAGATTGAGAGAGAAGTGAGAGAGATGAGAGAAGAAGAGATGAGAGAGAGGAAGAGGAAAGGAAGGGAAAGGAAGAGCAGAGGAACGGAGAGGAAAGAAAGAAAGAGAGTAGAGAGATAGGAGATGCCGATGAAGGAAGGAGAGAGATTATAGATTGAGAGTTAGAGTAGAGGGGAGATGAGGTAGAGAGATGAGATTGTGAAGGTAATAAGAGAGATGTGATTGGTGTTAAGGAAGAGTACTGTAGAGTTATGGATGAGATGAGAGAGGAAAGGAAGATGATGAGATGAGTAGAGGGAAATGGAAGTAGAGGTGAGATGAGGGTAAATGGAAGAGAGAAGAATGATGGGAATATGGGTAGATAGAGAGATGGGAATAGTGAATTAGAGAGGGAAATGGCAGAGTGGAAAAGATGGGCAAGTGGAGTGAAGGAGATGAAAGGGGATGAGAGATAGATGAGGGTAAGATGATGAATAAAAATGAATGGGAGAGAGAAAAGATGAAGAGAGGAGTAAAAGATTGTTAAGAGAATGAGAATGAGAGAGTTCTGCTTCATGCAACAAAAACACAAAAAACACACACACACACACATCCACCACAGCACACAACACACACTACACACGTTCAGTAGACAACGATTTTTTGCCCGAAACAACTAATAAATCAAGAAATGACCAATATCCAAGATATCAGGCAGCATTGTCACTATCTGATCAGACTTTCTAATAAATTGCCACTTTTATGATTCTTTCAATACTTTTATTTGTTGAAGGCTAACATCCAAATACGAATGCACTTTCCAACTGTCTTCATTCAGTGAATTTTATTTTTTCAAATTTCTTTTTTTCTATTCTTTTTTTTTCATTTTCAATTTTTTTCCAACATCCATCACATGAACATCAGCTATCCACCTCAGTAGTCTATAACGAAGGAAGAATTGGCAAAAAATGGGAAAGGCATCCAAATATTCAATTTGACAAACTAACATAATCAAAGTCATGTTCTGATTGTATCTGAGCGTAACAAGAAACTGACTGAAGCTTCATTGGCATAAGAATGAAGATTGTTGCCTACTCCATGCTCATGACAGTAAAATTATCGAAGGTGGGGTCCCTCTCTTATGTGCAGATATGATTGGAGCTAAAATACAACCCGACCCATTGAAGTTCCGTCGACGAAGAAATTTTGCCATCACAAACATGACGTGCCATTCACGCTATCGACTGATCATTGCAATGACCAAGAACACAAAGAAATGAAAGCAATAGGTTTCATCGGTTATCACTGGCAATGAGTAGGCATTTGGAAAAAATTTAAATCATATAGTCTTCCAACATCGGCGAAAGTTGTAGAAGAGTTTAAAGAACTTACGCTGGAGTAGAAAGCAAGAAGCATCATCTCCCTCCAAATCTATGAATTAACAGTGCGATAAAAGGTACTAAGTTGGGCAACAAATTGTCTGCAAAGACTTGTGCCAGTCCACAGCAAAGTCATAGGAAACCCATTGAGGAGATGACAATGGTTTATAATAACCTGGTGACATTCGCTGTAACCCTATGACAGTCATCGTTCAGAAATGAAAATCGTTGATTAAACTTGGAAGAAGGTCAAATAGAGAAGTTGTTTTGAGTAGAATGTTTGAAAAGACAGTGGCGATTTTGGGCCGCAAAAAGAAAGAACAATGCCTACTTAGCGATGTTGGAACCGTAGTAAAGGCAAAGGTTGAGGGCCAGTTTGAATGTCCATCAAACAAGGAGAGAACCCTTGCTTCTAGAGCTACTGTTGTCGCCAAAATCGACCTGAGTTCCAATGAAAGATGCATCAGAAATATGAATCTTGAAGTACTTCCACCATCCAATCTTTCAGCCTAGATGGTAGTATGAAATAATGCTCTTTGGTAAATCCAGGTGTGCAATCTGTCAAATCTGCTCACCAAGAGATTAAATCACCTCAGAAGAAGAATGCAAATGGCGACATACAGCTAACAACCAATTTCGATAATAGACGCAATGTCATGTCAACATGGTACAGAAAGATCAGAGAGAAGGTTTACCGCTGACTCATTTTGTATAGCCACATTGTTGAAATCATTGACAGCAGAAGTAACATATAAGGAAATTTGAGTAGCTCGACGCCAGTATCGTAGCTGGTCTCTTTAAAAGAAACAACACGAGAAAGAAACCAAAAGACACATGCATTCATTACCAGTAAGATCTACAAAATCAAGAATGTGTGTCATTTCTTGGCACACATTGACCCTAAAAGCTGAACTCACCCCAAGATCTGCAGATAAAATGCCTAGAGCATTAAAAGGATAGCCCAAATATATATATATACATATAACATATTTTAACGTGGCTGTGCAAATTCGCAACCACTCAATCAGTGTCCGAAGTGATGATACTTAATTACATTTAGTTAGCCCCAAACCAGTTGAGGAATTAAATGGATCATTCCGGTCTCGATCTGAGTATGGCTTTTCTGTCTAACCTTTATTTGAACAATCTCCACAGCTCCAACCGTCAGCCAACAACAACACAAAACGCCACAGGCCCAACCTACCGACCATCCTCCCGCAACCTCAACATCACCTGCCATTCCAAACGGACATCATGGCCATCGCATCACCCGCCGAAAACCTAACATCACCTCACCTCTCCCTACGGCCATTCCCGCACCACCTGTGGCACCGACGTCGGGCTATCTTGGGCCCTTCATGATACAATAATCGCGACCGCTGAGGCAAATAGCGCTTCTCCGAGGAATCGATAGTGTAATGCAAACACGCCCACATGTGATCCACTCCAATTGGAACGCCGGGCGCTTTGGCCCCGCCTCCACACATCTAGAGAAAATCTAGATATCAAAGATTGAGGATCAGGGTAAAGAATCCTACGGCGCCTCCTTTCCTCCGCCATCGGTCGAGCGGACTCGCCCTGAGGTCGTTGACCGAAATTTGCCATATGGTTGGTTACTGAGCCGATAAAAGGCGAGAGCGGAGATCTGCTGGCGCAAAAGATAGTTTGGAGGCGAACGGCTGCGAGGAGATCGCTGTGGAGGCGAACGGCTGCGAGGAGATCGCCGCGAGGCGAACGGCTACGGAGGCCAACGGCATGCGAGTGAGATCGGCTTGAGGAGAACCGACTCGGGTTCCCGGGGGGCGAGGAAACGGCGTTCGCGACGAGTGCGGGTGAATCGCGCTTCGCGGACTCATGCAAGCCAGCCATACTCCTCCCCAGAGCATCAACAATCCCCCCTTCCTCCCGCGCGAGAAAAGTGCAAGGGCCTGTCCCCACTTTACATACCACAGTGCCAATAAACTGGGGCGGTGTGCGCCGCGGCAGTCGACATTTTGCGGTCGCCACGTAGGGTCGCGGGTAGGACCTTTCGGTGTCGTGGACCGGCCTAACTCATCAGGTCCACGCGCATTAGGCCGCACGGCCAGTCTGACTCCCTTGCCTTGAGGGGGCCTTTCCTTGCTTTTGTGTGAATGCGTGTTGTGGCGCCGTGTCTATTTAGGTAATAACTGTTAAAGTGCATGGTAAATAAACCTTGCTTAATTTCGTAAAGTAATTCTTTCTTTGCATTCTTACTGTATGCTGTATATGTGTCTATCCGTGTGTACGTGAACGAAATGTGCTTACTGTGAACTGTGCCGCGTTCCGCTTCTCAATTTCTTAATGAACTCCATCTTGCTTTCACGTAAAAGGGTCGTAGTGGGTCCTGATAAACGTCCCGATAATTAATAGGAATCCGTCGAGCCAACGATAACGACCGCTTCGTTATCCGAATAGCAGGATGACCGCTTAAGCGGTTCTTGTCCGAATCGACCCATGCGGCGAGGTGCGGTAGCTCCGGTTAGCCATCCGCGTGGTATACTTAAGTCGGTTTGCTAACAAAACCTATCCCATTTTTTCATCCAATGTCACACCGCGGTCCGATTGGCACGATCGTGTTGAGGCCGAAAGCCACCCGTAACTGGCCTCCCGGCGTTAGTTCGAAGGGCACGACAAATTTGGTCCGTTTCGGGGGCGACGTTCCGCGATTTCGAGTCCACGGGTTGTTCGCAAACGCCGTGAGGGCGTGAATTCGCAACACTTGGTGTCAGAAGGGGAAAATAACTTCTCCGTCCCTCACTAAATTCACAGGGAATCGGTCCAGGGGTGAGAGAGCGAAACCCTCGATTCCCTCTAAATACGAGCGATTAAAAATAACCCGTCTTACGAGAAATAAGATGTCGTCTCAAGGCGAGCGTGCCGGGGGAATAGGAAATGGATTTAGAAGTGTAGAACCATGGTTCACGGACTTGAATCCCCAGCAGGAATATGCTGTTGTGCAGACAACCCCAACCAAACCAGAGGCCCGGAAATGAAGTGCCGGCGCGCCGCGTAGTATACACCTCCCTTCCCCCCTCGCCAAACCCGATCACGCCGCGGCCCAGACCGTAGTGGCCGATCATGGCCCAGCTATGCGCCCAGCGGCGGCACTGTACGGAAAGATGGATTGGAAATACGCAACAATCAACTTCAAAGAAAAAGAAATAAAAGGCATGAATCGAGAAAGATGATAACTAAACACAAACGGAGAAACAAAATGATGGAAATACCAACAAATTAAACGAAATGAAAACGAAAATGCGATATCATAACATATCAAACAAAATGAAAGAAATTGTGGTGGATGCACAAATGGGCCGACACGCCTGCAAAGGCGGGCATGAAGGCAAACAAATACACGAGTCATATGGCCGACGCCAACGTGTGGGAGCGAAACGAGCTGGGAGGGGTGCAACGGTTGTGCAGCCCGCGCTGAAGGCGGTGAGGAGAAAATATATTCGGGGAATGAATAAAAGAGGATTTATCAGCTGTTCAAATGTTTTGTTCAACAGTTTGCACAGTGAACACATGACCTTCAGAATTAAAGACGTATCTATGTCTGCCAGATCAGTGGAGAAGCACATAAGTGAAATGGCAGAAAACGTCAACAAATAACACACGGTGGCATTAAACGATGCAGTAGAATTTGGTGTTGCACTTGAAAGTGATGATGTAAATTACTTACCAGGGCCAACGTTGTTGTGAGGTTCTGTGACTCGGACAACGTTTGAGAAGAGGTATGCTGCCTAATTTCCATGAATTGCACAATAACAGGGGAATATATTGTGAAGATGTTTGTTAATTATTTTGAGGAAAGAGAAATTGACATGAGAAAAAAGTTTCCTCTGACAACAAATGGAGCCCCTGCTGTGGTCAGAAAACAAAAGGGATTTGTAAAGATCAAAGATCATTGAGGATCAAATTGGCCACTCAACGGAAATTTTCATTGTATTATTCATCAAGAAAATCTTTGTGCCAAGAACTCAATAATGTGATGACTGCCGTGGTGAATATAATTAATTTTCTTGTTGCTCAATCTGCCTTGACGCACATGAAATTTCAAGTTGTGCTTGAGGAGATGTACATATAACGACATTCTGTTTCGCAGCAATGTCTGTTGGCTAAGTCGTGGAAAGGTTTTGGCACGCTTTCTGAACTGCATCGATGCAATCAAGATCTTTTTGTCAGAAAAAGGACAAAAACTTTCCTCAACTGGTTGATGACAAATAGGTCGCACCACTATTGTTTCTAACTGACATCACTGCTCATCCAAAAGAACTCAGCCTCCATCTGCAGGTGCAAGCCAAACTGTTACGGATCGTTTTGAAACATGGAAAGCATTTCTTGCAAAACTTGCTAGTTTTTTTTCTCAGGATATTGGCACCTCGACTTTCCGCTATTTCCAACATTTAAATAACTATCCACACATTGTCCCATCAGTGTTGCCGAGATTGGAATGTACATGCGATAACTCGCATTAGAATTTTCTGTCGGATTTAAAGATTTCCAACGTTTTGGCCTGATGTTTTCCCTTTTTAATTAAACCAGACAACTTTGATTCCAGTGGCATTGATTTGACAGTGTGAGGTCACTCTACCCAACTGATGCTGCTTCTGGTCTCCCATCAATGGATGGAGATCCTCAATGCCAGACATGAAATCAGAGCCATCTCCCCAGAGTAGACTTAACGTGTGCTTTCGATATGGTCTGGCACCCTGCCCCGCTCACCAAACGCTCTTCCTATGGTTTCCAAGGACATTGCCACTCATGGCTCACAGACTTCTTCTCCTGTTGCGGGCAACGTGTGACCTTTAATTGAGTTCTCATATCGCCTCTTCCTGTCCAGGCTGGAGTTCAAGGCAGTGTTCTGGGCCCTGTCCTTATTCTAGCTTTCATCAGTAATCTCTCTGACTATGGAAAATCTTCTTTATCTCTGCTGATGACTCCATCCTCTGCTGTACCATCTGTCATTCCTCAGATCGGCAAGCACCAGCCTCTTCACTCTCTGCAGATCTGGAAAAAAATCACAAACTGGTCCAACATGTGGAATATGTGTTTCAATCCTGACAAATCTCTTCTCATATGCCCAATGAAAGGACGTCTGGACCCCCCCCCCCCATCTACCTTTCTCAACAACCCTCTGAGAAGTCCTTTCATTCAAGCTTCTGGGTCTCACTGCCTGATCATTCCTGTGAAGCCACATTTCCAAGCTGGCCTCCAAAGCCATTCACCCCTCGGCTCCTCAGTCAAAAAGTTCTTCCTTGGCACACTTGAGCTCCTGACCACATACAAAGCTTGGTCGCAGCCTGATGGAGTACTCTCACTTCTTCGGCTGAGCTTCCGCCTCCCCCTTTTCTCGCCTTCACGCTATGGAAACCAAGGCATTTAGGATCATTGGTATCTCCCGTGTGAGGCTGAGTCTTTGGGCCTCCCACTCTCTCACGTAGGGAGGTTGGTGGTCTTTCTGTCCCTCCCCTGCTCTGTCCGTCCCCCATATTTCCGTGGGGCTCAAGGTCTATCAGCAACCCTCTTCTCGTAAAACTACAAATCATGAATCATCAATCACTGCTCACTTCACTCTTTCATTCCTCTTTTCCCACCTTTGGAATAAATTCCAACACTCTCTTCTTCCATTCTTTCCATCCAGGCCTTCAAAACTGCCGTTCACCACCACCTCTTATCTTCCCCCATACAAAACCTTGATCTTTTCTACCCCCGTGAACCACCCCAAACCCACCTCCTTCAAATTCCCTGCTTTCCTTCCTGAAAGTCCTCTGATGTCCATCTTGTGT
>CM068968.1:61832-87882 GCA_035128595.1 Eptatretus atami
ACCACACCCTCGACGGACCTCGGGCGGAACGGGCCTTTTACCGATCCCGATCCGGGTGTAAACCGAGCTGGGATTACCAAGATCAGTCGGTCCAAATGAACAATTTATGGCACGAACGGTCTCCCTAATTCCCAATTGTCGCAGCACGGCAAACCAATGATAGAAAGGAAGAAAAACGAGCTGGTAAATTTAACAGGGTTTATTTTTTGGGAGGGGACAAGAAAAGATGCAGGAGTTAAACCGAACTAAATAGCAATGCAGGTTATGTAACAAGCATTTAAAACATTTCTACTTGAAGACGGCCCACACAGAGACACCATAACCAAAGAAATGGACCCGCAGGTCTTTACTTGAAGGCTTCCAGCTTCGAAGAAAAGGTGAGCTGGAGAGCAGAGCCTGTGCTTCGACTGTCACCTCGTGTGGTCTTCGACGATCCAGGGCTCGGCGGGACTCGAACCGCAACACGATGGCCGCTCCAAGCACCAGTACCCCCTGCGTCCTCTCCAACCGGCCACGCACCAATACAACCAATGATCAACGAGAAGATCAGAAGAGACGATGACCAGGACCAGTGAAACCAGCCCAGCCCAAGACCCACGACCCCTCAAGACGACCAACCTCCCACCCTCATCCTTTATATCTTTCATTTTTGTCCGGATAGAAAATCGCCATCCTGAGGCGTTCCACCCTCATTGGCTGGGGTGTCGTGGGAAAGTCGCTCCTGTTATCGTCTACCCTCATTGGCGGGGTGCGTGGAAGTCGCCCCTGTGGCTATCTCAACCTTCATTGCCGGGGTCCGTGGGAAAGTCCCTCTGTGGCTATCTCAACCCTCATTGGCCGGGGTGTCGTGGGAAAAGTCGCCCCTGTGGCCATTCAACCTCATCTGGTCCGGGTGTCGTGGCAAGTCGCCCTCTGTGGCTATCTCAACCCTCATTGCCAGGTGTCGTGGGACAGTCGCTCCTGTGGCCATCTCAACCCTCATTGCCGGGGTGTCGTGGGAAAGTCGCCCTCCTGTGGCCATCTCAACCCTCATCGGCCGGGGTGTCGTGGGAAAAGTCGCCCCTCTTGGCTTATCTCAACCCTCATCTGGCCGGGTGTCGTGGAAAAGTCGCCCTCTGTGGCCATCTAACCTCACTGGCCGGGGTGTCGTGGGAAGTCGCTCTCTGTGCGTGATTGGACCCAAGGAGTCCCCGATGGGTGGAGTACCGTCTGAAGGCGATGGAAACTCCGCCCATGTATGGCTGGACACGCGTGTTCGTCAATGGCACAATGTGGAAGTGAAGAGTGATGGTTTTCGGTTGGCTGGAGGCTCGATTTGTATTGCAAAAACCCTGACTAAAAAGTAATTCGCAGCAAACAGACATGTAATTCCTGACCACAGGTAGGGCCTAACTATAAACACAACTCATCGGACTAACTAACCATTAGGGACTGCTGTCTGTCTGTGTGCACAAGGCTTCCAGATTCGTAACAATATATGCTTTATTAAATTTGATACCATGTTCAAGACATAAATGTAATAATTATGTCGTATGAAGTACATATCCATTAAAGGTTATAGCAATAACCTTTGTGCTATAATATACTAAAAACATTACCTTTTCTCACTTAAGTTTATATCATAAAGTTTAATTGGGCAACATAAAAACAAAAATTTTTATCGCCAAACCCGTTATGCTAATTTTGGAGAATTTGCATCAACACATTCAAAGTAAGCATGAAACGATCAAGAAGATGGCTCCCTTGGCAACGCAATTGGCAATCTTGACCGTCTTAATTGCAACATACACCTCCCAAAGATGCCAAAATGTCACATACGTCCGAATTGGACAAATAAACCCTTTTCCTAGGAGTATGGAACTGCTTGTAGTTCGGATTTTGGAGCTAAATTTTGTAATCTTCAGTTTTAAAAGAGATACTCGTGGTGGAACGCAATATGCGGAAAATGAAATAAAACAATGACGCTGACATTCCGGGCGTTTATAAGCATTGCAATGTTACCCAGCGATCGTAGCTATTGATGAACAGCTGTTCCAAGTGTGGCTGTTCCAAGTCAATGGTAAGTGAACAGGCAAAAAACATGGAGGCTTCACGACCCAGCGAGGTTAACCCAGGAAACGCCTTGAGACCCATAACAGTGAGGTGGCCGAGATCGCCTGAAGGAGGATAAATTAAATAAGGCCTTAATTAATTATCTTTCAAAAGGGGTGTTTAATTGTAACCCAAACACAAAATTTTCACTCGTCGCCTCTTCCTTGGAGTTTTCCTAGTATGCATGCGAAGTTTCAGGCTGATAGGTTTTAAGAGTTCAGAAAGGAGACAGTCCTGACAAACCACAACAACACAACCACACACATTACACACACACAACACACACACACACACACACACACACCAACAACACACAACAAAACAAACAACACACATCAAACAAACGAACACACACAAACACCACAAACACACAGAACAAGCATAACACACACAACACACACACAAACGCACGAATCAAAACACAATCCACACACACACACCAACAACACACAACACAACACATACACACACACTGCCTTTTCATTGAATAGAAGAGTAACTCCTGGGCTTTGGTTGATAGGATTTAACATTTCCCTTCTTGCTTCTTTGTTATGGTTGTGTGAGTGAGTGATGGGAATTTCATAGCCAGTTAGATTCATAGAGTGCTGGTCCATGGATGTGAAGGAATCTCTATGTAAACGTAAGTAGGAAACTGTAGCTTAATGTTACTTGTTCACACAAGGGGGGTGTGCTGTGTTATTGAGAGGAGATTAAGGCCAATTTTCCCCAGGTGTAATTGCCCTCTGGTGCCTTTTTCCAATTTTTGTATATTTACAGCCAGCAATAAATTACATTCTTTAACAACTTAACATAATACAGAGCTGCACTTCAAAGCAGGCGCAGAAACCCTGCATTCCTGGCTTTGTTTCAGAGTCACACTTGTTAAGAGGGGGTGTGTGTGATGGGGGGGTGGGGGAACAATGTTTGTAAGACGGACAGTTGCTGAGGAATAGCTCGTTGTTCGAGACGGACCGTTTCTGGAGGACACATGAGACAAGGGCTCGTTTTGCTCCTCCTTCTCGCATGACGAAATGGCTGCGGTTCATTTCACGTGTTTTGTGCTGTGTATTTGCAGCTGGGGCAAGACAGCCAGCCAATTCCTTTTCGCTGAGCCATGAAGTGTGTAGTTTCCTGAGGAGGACAGGAGAAGAGCGTGCTCGGACGTCTTCTGTGTGGTCGATGGAAAAGTGAACGACCATTATGGCATCTGCGTTGCAGAGAGGAACATCAACATATTTCTTCATGAGAAGAAGCTGCAACGGTGGTGGTGAGCCCCAGTGGCGTGCGAGGGGGGGGGGGCGACGGTGCGTGGCCCGGCAGATCCATGATGGGGGCATTCAATCAGAGAAGAATAGTAGTAATTTTTAATTTCAGCAGTGTAAAATCTTTTTTGGGGTCACCGCAGCTGGAAGAGGCAGTTGTTGCCCTTTTTTCCTTTAACATGTGATTACTTTTAGTACAAGGCAAATGTGGTGACCTCCCACAATCACAAAGCAACTCACAGATTTTTGATTCCTGGGATTGTCTCGTGTCACAGAAAAAGTTCCTAGAGTACTACGGGATGACAATCTGAATTATCATGGATCAATATGGCCCGACACACCGGCTTGGGTGATGAGAAAATTGGTAAGTTGATATTTTAATATGTTAAATATATTGTTGATATCGCCCCGCCCACCGCGCCGTACGATCCACGCCCCCCGTCTCTAATGGCGCGCGTGCCACCGGCAGACATTCAGTTCGCTGACTATGGAACTCGCAAACCGTTCACGGGTGGGGGTTGTTAACCACACACGCAGTCGCATCTCTCCGCGCGAGTAGGGTGAATCGCGTATGTCGTATATACCCTAGTACTTGGCGAAATACTACGGGCTGCCACGCACCGCAGTCGACGACCTGGACACGCCCAGCCGTTAGCGGTTCCGTTCCGTCTACAGCGATAACCGAGCGGTGTTATCGCCGACCCCGATGGATCCGATTCTTTACGGTGCGTTCAAACCACTACTCACGATGCAAGAAGTGGCTTTTAAAGGGAATAGGACAACGACGACGTGATAATTGCACACACCGGACCATTTTTCCGAAGACGTATCAACACACACACAGCAAGCCGTAATGCAATCTAGCAGCAGATAGACAAAGCAATACATCGGCCTATATATTTACAAGCAGTTATCTACAGTTCTACTTCAGGGACACGGCCCAACCCCCGCGCACCGCAGTCATCACACACAAAAGGGCGCCCCTCCATAAGGCCAAGGGGTCAGACGGGTTTCGGGACCTTTATGGCCGTCGGGCTGATGAACGAATGGACGCACGGAGACCAGTAGTCAGGTTGCCTTGCCCCCCCCGTAGGGTCGTCGAGTCTTCCATCAACGTCAGCTGGTGCGCGCCTGGTTTCGGCCTCCACGCGGCCGGCGAACTCTCCGGCACCCTCCCGTCGGACGCGCAGGTCCACCACACACGCGGCTCTGCTGCGCCTTCGTCAGGTCTCCACACTGGCCGCTCAAGGACCACGAGCGCAGGAACCAAGCGAGAGAGAAGTCCGCAACCGTGGCATTGAACCAGCGAGAGGCCGAGCGAACTCCAAGTGTGACCAGCGCCATGGACGAGAACGAGACAGAGCGGCGAGCCTCGCTGCGTCCGCCCTGTTAAGGTCGGGGCTTCCGCCCTTCGCTTCCGCCCGTTCTGGCTCCACCTCCCTTACGAGAAGCTTCTTCGAAAGGGGCGTGCCCTACTCCGACGCCTCCGCCGTGCTATCCCACAATCGAAGCGAGCTGCTGCCCTCCCTTCACCCAAGCGCGGGGATAATGGCGGACGCGTCTGTCTTCGCGTTCTTCCTTGGCGCTTTGTTTTGCCGTTCTTCGGACGTTTCCGCGCGGAACGTCGTAGCGTGGAACCGTGGAGGATGGCGTTCGAGAAGCGGGTATGTGGCCGAAGATGTGTGGGGTTGTTGTGAGGGATTGTGCTGGTTGCGTTGTGACGTATTTGGTGGCGGTTTTGTTTGTTTGCGTATAGGTTGTTGCTGCTTGGCGGCGGCGTATTTGGGCGGTTTGTTGTTTGTGCTGTGATTGTTGCGTGTGCTTGCGTCTGGGCTACTGGTGGCGGTTGTTTGCGTTGTAGGTTCAAATAACGATGGGTAAAGAAAAGGTATTCAAGGTACGCAGCCGGTGAATCGACAATTCCCTCTAAACACGGTGGGGACAGCCTTCTGAACATTCACTTCGGCATGCTTCTAGGACCTTTTATTTGGTGTTTCTGCGATTCCACAGCCGTACATTACCCCTCCCCTTTTAAGCTCGTTCCGAGTCGTCGATATTCTGTCGATGATGTTCCATATGCTGTAGTCCCCTCAGTCTTTTCCTTCTGATCCCTGGGGCGACATCAGTGTATTCGTGTCCCCAAAATAACCTACGGGCTGGTAATCTAAATACCAACCCACTCATAGACGACTTAATATTGCCGGCGCCTAAGACTCAATCGGGGGCGCAAACTTTACATTGAAACATTTTACCTATAATTTTTACACTTCCCATGGCCGGCTCGATTGAACTCTGCGGAAGAACCACAATCGTCACAAGCAGGGCCGGGCTGCTTAAAACGCAGTCCAAGGCCTCCCCTTCTTAATATAGTGCAGTGAACCAACGAAACGGTGCACCGGGCCGCCGGTGCAGTCCCGTGTGTCAGCTGCATCAGGCAGTCGCAATTTGCCCCCAGCTGCGATGATCCCTGGCGCACATGTATGAACAGGGGGGGGGGGGGAATTGCAAACAGACGGCAAGTGCAGCATGCGGAGGGCCAAGGCAAGGCAGGGCGCAACAAGCGGGCAACTGGGCGTGGCAGCAGAGGCGCTTGTACAACAGCCGGCACGATGAAGTGGCCGGCACAGGCCTCGAAGCAAACAGCCAGCAGACGCATCCGACGGCACACGCCTTGCAGTAAACAGCAGCGATAGTAGGCGGCAACAGGGCTCGAAGCACCCAGCACAGCACGAAGTGGCCAGCCTCTTGCCTTGAAACGTGTAGGTTGGTGGAGGGAGATGCGGTGGTGCTGGCACTCGGAAGGCGGGCTCGGACCTACCTACTGTCTCCCTCCAACACCTATCGCCTTTGCTGTCTCTGTCTACCCACTCCCTATTTGTTAAAAACTTTAGCCCCACAATTATTTTTTTGTTTTTTTTTATTTTTTCTTACCCCCCTATATATTCGTTCCTAACCCCTTTGTTTTGTTCGGCTGACCTATCACTCACCCTAGCCTCACTCCCACCCTACATTCCCTTCCTGGAGGGGGAAGAGGGAGAGCTCCGTCCTGTTGTCAGGCCAATAAGCCTCAGAATGGCCTCCTCAGATTTCAGCGATCTCCCAAGTGGGTCGCGGCCCACAGAGAGCGAAGGGTGGATGGTTGGCGGGGTACACTTCCCTATCTACCCTAACTTAATTAACTCTTAATCCCGGGCTCTTCAAACAAGCGCCTCTTCGCTTAACTATCTGGTTCTAACAACCAAGTTCACGTCGCTTGTGTTGGTTCCTCAAATTTCGGGCCTTGCCCTCTCCCCCCCCAATTTTCTTTCCCTGCCTCCCTGGTCCCGGCTGGGACGCGTGGGCTCCTGGCAGGAATCTACCCTCTGCCGATTCCCATATGGCACCCCCGGTACCTAACACTGCCTCGAGCCCGCTCCCTAAAAGGGATTTTTTTTTTGGGGAGGCCCTCTGAGCTACTTCCCCTCGATGCCCACGTGGCGTGTTGGCGCCCCGGTGGTCCCTTCCGAGGTCGCCGTGCCCAGTACACTGCTTCCGTGGCATTTCGGCGCCCCGGGCCCCGGCATCATGACGGGCGCCGTGCCCCTGACGCTACCGCCTCAGCACGGACCTTTGGCGCCTACCGCGGCCCGCTAGCCGGTGCCCGGGGTACCCACTCAGCGTAGTCACCTGGTGCGCCCGCTCCCAGCCCGTCAACAGTGGGTCTGCACCCTCCAAATGGGGTTCGAGCCTATCACTTCCACAACAGCAAAGCGACCTCATTTTTCATTTGTCTAACCCACTAACTCACCTCTTGCCCGGGTCCTTGGCGGAATCACTCCTCCCCCAATCACTCATCGCACCTGCTACCCACATCGGTCCATTCACTCAAGGCCCGCTGGCCTCACTCATCACAAGTACATTTCCCTCTTCACTCACTTCCCTCGCTGTCCTGCATTCTGCTCACCTACCCCCTAATACCTCGTGCTCCCCGCCCCTTACACTTAGCAATGTTCCATTTAACACTACGAAGCTAAAGCTACATCCCTCTACACACTCACTGTCTGTCCTGTTCTGCACATCCAAAAATCATTCCCATCCTAAATCTAAATGAATCCTCTAACTAATCCATTCACCGGTCCATGAGGATCTTATCCTGCCCATGAAGCGTCTAGGCTACACTACACCCTTCCTAATAGTGGTATCTGTGCCCAGCAGGGGGGTCTTCTCCCTTGGCCCGGGAAATCCGTGTTCACACGAAAGCGAGGCTTTGCTTTTCTTAACTTTTTTTTTTTAAATGGCACCACCAGGCGGCAACTCACGCCTGCGCACGACGGCATTCACAGTCGCGCACTTGACACCTTGCACCGTGACGTCATGGCAGCTGGTTCGCGTACCCGTTCCCTCTTGGACGGCCCTCCGGCAGGATTTTAATCCTCCTGCGGATTCAACCACACTGCAGCCATGATAGTCACTCTGCGCATATCAAAGCAAGCTCGTTCGAGGGGTTCCCACAACGACACATGTGCTCTTGCCGTCGGAGCAACACACGCTCGCGTGGAGAACCGTCCAGTTCGATCATTTCCCAGCCACTTGTTTCCGTCCCTGGGATCTTGGCTGATCCACCGCTGGCGTTTACGGACCGGGCTAACTCCCCGCAACGCGCACGTGGCGGGCCTCGTGCGTTGCACGCACGGACCTCGCGCCTGCGGGTAACCGGCGTGGTCCCAATGCACTACGCGCTACCGCCTTTGTCCTTCTACGTCGCCGGTGTCGTCTCCTTTTCCCTCCACGCGCTCACTCCTGCTGTGTCACGGAACTCACACACCTCACCATTACACTCACTCGGGACATGCGGGGTTGGGTGGTTCCGCATGCACCGTCATCTCCCCACAGTAAGCGACCTTCACACACGCTGTCCCTCTCACATCGGCCATTCACGCACGCATGCATTCCCTCCACACGTGGTTCCATCACACCGGCCTTCACTCGCACGGGGGTTTCACTCATACCCGGCCTGTCACACAACCCCCTTCACCTCACGCAACGGCTGCTGGGAAGCACGTATTTCGGGCACAACTCGCAAACCATTGACCACCGCGACAATCACCACTGGGGATCGTGCCACCAACGGGTCCGGGCCTCTACCCCCCTAAGCCTCGCGTTGTACGTCAACAGCATCGCCCCTCTAACGCTCGCTTGACACGCCCGAACACCTGGTCCGATCAGCTTCAAGGGAATAGGTCTTCCCTCCGTTCCCGCGGGGCTTCAGCTGCTCGCACCGGGTTCACAAATTCTGCCAGCTCCCCCTCATGGTCCTCCCTTACCTCATGTGTGTGTGCTCGTCCTTACCCGTCTGTTATCGTGCCAGTCTTCTCCTCTATTTTTTCTCTTCCCGCGTCTCTATACATTTTCTCTCCTGTTCCTTTATTTCTGTTTTTCCTGGTCATTCATTTCCTTCCTTTGAGTCCGTTCTTCCTCTCGAGCCATTAGCTTGTTCGTTCTCCTTTCCGGAGTTTCGAGTGTCCCGTATTCGTTCCGGCGTTTTTTCCATTTGTTGACTCCAATTTTTGCTCTCTTCCTTGAGTTGATATTTCTTCGAACTCATTTTGTTTTTGTTTTCTACCCCCACATCTCTCATGTTTCTTTATTCTCCAATTCATGTTTTCTTTCATTGGCCTATTTCTCCTCTTGTGTTTTCATCGCTGTTCTTTCACTACTCTTTCCTTGCCTTCTCCAGTCTTCCTTCTCCAATTCGTTGGTTTTCTTCATTTGGTTTATCCTCCCTTTGTGTTTCATTTTGCTGCTCTTCACTACTCTTCCTTTGTTTCTTCTCTCCTGTCTTCCTTCTCCAATTTGTTGGTTTGCTTCATTTGGTCAATCTCTTTTTGTGTTCATTCGTGCTCTTCACTACTTCTTCCTTGTTTCCCTCCTGTCCTTCTTCCCCAGTTCGTGGTTTGCTGTCATTTGGTCAATCTCCTTTTGTGTTTCATTCGCTGCTCTCCACTACTCTTCCTGTTCAATTCCGTCCTTCTTCTCAGTTTCTGTGTTTTCTTCAATTTGGTTAATTTTCCCTTTTGTGTTTCATTCGCTGTTCTTTGTCTATCTCTCGCTCTAGCCTTGCCTTTTCTTTTCATTGGGTCACACTCAATTCATGTTTTTTGTTTTTCCTATCCATTGTTCTCTACGTTCTTCCTCTCAATTCGTTGTCTCCCTCATTGTCTGATTTCTTCTTTCCCGCTTCATTTGTTCTCTTTGTGCCTTTTTCCGTCTTTCTTGTTCCTCATTCTGCATCTCGTTATTTTCCTTCATTGGCGATTTCTCTCCCGGTTATTCGTTTCTTCCTTCATACTCTTTCTTGTTCCCTCATTCTTTAATCTGGCTTTGCTTCCAGCTGTTCGATTTCTGCTACAGTGTGCGTTTCCTTAACTGTTTCATTCTCTGCTGTGTTCTTCTTCTCTACACATCTCTCAAACTCTTTTACTGTATTCCATCTCTTTGTTTTGGGTATTTCTGGACTTCAGAAGCTGTTCTGTCGTAATTCTTTTCTCATTTCCGCCACTCTGACTTGCTTTGGCTTCTACTGTTTCCGTCTTGCCCTTATGGTTTCTACCGTCTTCCCCGTTCCCTCTGTCTCCGTTTTTCACCTCCAGTCCCAGCTTATCAACTCTCTTCGTCATGTCTGAGTCTTTTCTCACATCCACCTTACGACTTTCAATCCCTCCTTTGTCTCCTCCTGGCTCCTTTTAATTTTTATTGCGTTCGTTACCTCGTGTCTCGTTCTTACACGTTTCGGTCTCCCTGTAATTCTTTCCCTCTGTGTCACGTCACTTTCCTCTGTCACCACTCTCGCCAACACGTCTCCCGATTAATCGTTTCTCCGACCTCCGTTGCGGGCCTGAGACAGCGTTGCACTCCCTCTCAGTCTCGTTCGCTCCCAGCACGTGGCGTCGCCATTATGCCTCCTGCAACCTTGCCCCACTCGCCGCATTTCACGCCATTTCTTTTATTTCTTCTTTCATTCCGTTCTTTGTTTTTATTTGTGTTTGTACATCTTTTCGTTCATGCTTTCATTTCGTTCTTCATTTTCCTGCGCATTTGTTTTCATTTCGTTTTTTCATTTCCTGCGCATTTGTTTTCATTTCGTTCATTGCCTGCAAAATCATGTCGAGTGCACTCGGCTGAGCCATTCGGCAAGGCATCGGGGGGTTTTGGCGAGGAGGGAGGGAGGTGTCATACACGCGGCCTTTGCCGCTGTCGCGCCCATTTTCGGGTTCTGGTTTGGTTGTGGGGGAAATTGCTCCTGTACAATAGCATTCCTGCTCGGGGTTCTCATCCTGGACCATGGATTCTACCATTTCTCATTAGTTTCCTAATACCCGTGCCCGTTCGCCTTGAAAGCCATGTTACTTTGTGGATATTTATTTAACTTCGCATCGAAATTTAAATGGGAACGGGGGGTTGCTTCGCACACCCCTGGTCCGATTCCCGTTAATTTAGTTGGAGACGGGGTGATTCGAATCCTCCTGACACCAGTGTTACGAATTTGCGCCCGCCGGCGTGCGATCGGCCGCGTTCCTCTAATGGCAGCCGCGTCGCCCACCGGACAGACAATTCAGTCGTGACCTCCTGGAACTACCGCCAGAAACAGTCACGGGTGGGGGTTTAACCTCACCACAGCCAGTCCGCATTCTACCCGCGCGAGATAGGGTGAATCGCCGAATGTCGATATACCTAAGTACTCGAGTGATAACCTACCGAGGGCTGCAGCGCCGCAGGTCGGCCTAGCGACACGAACCGCTTAAGCGTCCGTTCCGTTCTAAAGGGATAACCGAGCGGTGTTATCCACGACCTCGACGGATCCAATTCTCTCTTTACCGGGCGTTCAAACCACTACTTATTGCCAAACGATGCCAAGATGGCTTTTTAAAAAGGGAAAATAGGACAGAGCGAAAACGGATACATGCCAACAGGACAGTTTATTCACGAAGCACGTATTAACAACACAACACAAGTCAAGGCAGTAATGCACGATCGTACAGGCAAGAAATAGAAAAAAAAAAGCAAATACGACCGACTATAATAAATTTTTACAAGCACAGTTACTTACAGGTTTATTTGCAGGGACAGCAGGCGCCAACAGCAGTCAAACAAAACAACAACGAAAGACCCCTCATGGGCAAAGTGGGTCAAGACGTGGTTCCGTAGACCTTTATGGCCGTGGGCCGGGATCCGCTACCGGATGGGCGCCAGAGAGCCGTTAGCAGGTTACATGCCCCCCCCCTCCGCCCGTTAGTGGTCTGTCGAGTCCTCTCCCGACGACCGTTCAGCGTGGTCCGCGGCACTGGTTCCGGCCTCCCACGCGGCCGGGCGAACCCTCTCCGGCACCCCTCGTCCGGACGCGCAGGTCCACCACACAGCCGGCTCTGCTGCGCTCCGTCGCGTCTCCCGACCAACTGGCCGCCTCACAGGACCACGAGTCGCTAGGAACGCAAGCGAGGAGAGAAAAAAGTCCCGCAACCCGAGAGCATGAACCAAGCGAGAGGCAGAGGCGAAGCCCAGGGGTGACCAGCGCACGAGACACAGAACGAGCGCGAGAGTGGCGAGCCTCGCGTGAGTGCCCTTTATAGGTCGGGGCTCCGACCTGTCGCCCCACCCCGCTTCTGGCTCCACCGTCCCTTTCGAGAAGCTTCCGATAAAGGGGCGGTGCCCACTCCGACTACCTCAACGCCGTGCATCCACCAATCGAAGCGAGCTGCCCCTGCCCCCTTCTCTTCACACCAAGCGCGGGGAAAATAGGCGGGAAGAACCGCGCGTCATCGCAGTTTCCTTCCTCGGCGCCCTTTGTTTGCCTGTCTCGGACGGTTTTTCCTACGCGGAAACGCTCCGTAGCGTGGCATCCGTGGAGGATGGCGGTTCGAAGCGGGGGTAGTGTGCGAGATGGTGGTTGGTTGTTGTGAGGGAAATGTAGGTGGTTGGCGTGTTGAACGTACTTGGTGGCGGTTGTTGTTTGCGTGTAGGTTTGTTTGCGGCTTCGGCGTTGCCGGCGTAACTTGGTGGCGGTTTTGTTGTTTTGCGTGTAGGTTTTGTTGCGTGCGGTGGCGTTGCGCGGCGTACTTGTGGCGGTTTGTTGTTGCGTGTAGTTTCAAAATAACGATACGGTAAGAAAAACGGTCTATCCTCAAGGGTCCGCATGCCCGGTGAACACGCAGTACTTCCCTCTAAACAACGGTGGGGAAACTATCTGAAACACCCTTATCGGCATAGCTAATCTAAGGAACCTTTATGGTGTTCTGCGAATTCCACAGCCGTACACAAATGTTTTCTGCATTCTAATGTTTCTAGTTATGGTCAGTATATTGATATACAAGAAATATTATAAAAGTGAAATGTATTGAGGGTAAAATAAAAAATTATAGCTTTTTTGTCAAAAATGTCATATATTTTGTCCCGAAAAAAAAATATTACCTGAAACTGATTTTGGCTCCTGGACAAAAAAAATAAGAAACGTTGAAGACAAGATGAAATAAGTCTATGGCAATACATATAATTATGTATAATCATTGAAACATGACAAAATTTACAATTCCACTCGGGGCAATCACATGCTGCCTGACGAAGGTTTCGAAATGAAAGAAAATTCGCATTAAACTCAGAAATACACCATTATAACTTACTAACATGTTGAGAAAAATCAAACAATTATAAGTTAAAGAACTCGACAATGTCGTCATCAACTCATCATTGTCACATGATGTTTGTGCAGCCGAGCCCCCTGCAGTTTCCACAAGCTGGAGTGCACTCAATGTTGTGCTCTTGCATGTGCATCTCATGTTGTTACATTCAGCTGGCAGTTGCACCCTAATGAACGTAACATCTTTTCAGGAGCTGAGCATTGATGTCTGAAGTGGCCACAAACCCTCGTCACACTTCTGCAACCCAGTCTGTCGGAAGAAGTTCATCTGCACATCCTCCATTGTTGAACTTGCAGATACACGCGAGGCTGTGATACTTTCTGCTTCTGATGTTGGTGGTAACGTCGTTGGTTGCACGTGGAGAGAGCTCGAAGCACCTTGTCCCAGTACCTGTACCGAGGTGTCCAGGGTCTACTTGAATGTCCATTGTAGATTTATCACCAATGTTTTTCTCCTGCATCTGCTCACTACATACAGATAGCTGGATATGTATCAAAAACCTGGCCTGCTCACGGGAATGTTGTTGTTTTGCTTTGAACTTTTTTGGGGAAGCTCCTTTCCAATCCATGAAGACGAGAATGTCGTGTCCGCACCCAAGAACTGCATGTAGAAACAGTAGTGCTTGCATATGTCTGTACCAATCATTTTCTTTGTAGCCTTGATGTTCCAGATGCGAGGCTTCTTCGTGTCTCTTTTGGCTCGGGACAAAAGAAGAGGTCATGGGATCTAAGCTTGCATGAGCATAGGAGGACGAGGAGGTCTGTGTATCACCAACTAACACAGTGTTGGTGACAGTAAGCAGACTGAACGGCCTTCAGTACAATCAGGAGATCAGCATCCCCTGAGGCATGGTGTGTCTCACAGTTTTCTTCTGAAGCTCTTCACTCAACATAAGAAATCGCTGTTATTCTGCCTATTGGCAGACAAACTGTTTCCTTCTCATGTGAGATGACATGTCAGCTGTAAATGTCCAGTAGTGCCAGCATTCCTGTTAGACCATCTCTGGTGTGTCATTCCTTTGTGTTGGTACTCTCATAACCATCAAACACGATATGGCAATCTCCTTACTTCTTCCTTACATAATAGTGTATGGTGCATATGTCTCTGTAATGTAGATCCACAAACAATGGGAAATGCCGTTGAACAAGTGCCCCGCCATCCAAAACTACTGTTGCCCATCATTTGGGGATACTCGCTGGGACATCGGATCCAAGAACGATCCAGAGGCATCAGCAAAGACTGGCTTGTGTGCTTCTCGGAGCTGAAGAGAGGAATCAAAGAGGGCTGGGGATAGCTGCACAGTTCATATTGAAGGCCGACTCCAGTTCTTCTGCTGTCTGTGCAACAGTGATCAGTCTCTGGAAGGAAGTTGTGGTCAACCTGGACTGTCTTTCCATAATCTTGACAGATGACTTCATGCTGAGGTGACAACTTGGTCTTCCTCTTATGTGTATCTGTGCAGTGTGTTTCCCATCCAATAGATTTCAATATTTTGGCTCCTACAGCATGTGCTGTATCGACATTGATGGTGGGCGTGTGCATAAACTCCAGTAGCAATGTTCCTCAGACGTGAATCACTAACTGAATGGATTCCGTTCCTCAAATACTGACGAGCTGATGTGTGTCCTTCGCTCACAAAATTGTCTTGCTTGGTCATGTCCCTTCTTCTGCCTCTCCATGTTGTAGTTCACAACCTGTGAGCTCCTGCATTGCCTGGTTTATTTCTGCACAGGCAGGCATTGATAGTAGCCATACAGCCGTGTTGCTCTGTCATTCCTCACGCTCGTCGTGACCCCCCGCTGTCTCAAACTTTTCATCAGAAACTTGTCGGATGATCAGGTCAGATGAAAGACCTGTCCCACAGGCGATCACTGCGTCGAACCAATAGAACCCCTCATCATCAAAATGTTTTGGACATTGGGATGTTGAGTTTTGAGGTGTGACATCTGCTGCAGATAACACCTCGCAGATTTGGCATACAGGTTGTGGCCCGAGGCTGCCAGGTAAGGCAGCATTTCCTGGATGGCCTGTAGATTTGTGCACAGTTCCCAGTGGCGCTCTGCCCAGATGTATTTGCGTAGAATTCTGCATTGTCCATATACTGAACCCAGAGAGCTGAAGTTCCGAAGATATCTTTGCAGACTCGGCATGCTTCTGAAGGTGGTCTTTGATTCGTTTCAAGACGTCAACTTGCATACTTCTTCCACACAGACAGTGTCGCAGCCATCAGCTTCTCATAGAGGGTTCAAGCTTCGTTGAGTCTGGATTATTGCTTAAGTTCTGTATGCTGGTCATGTAGCGGCCTTGCACGCTGCTTCGCTAAGTCCGGATCTTCATTCCCATTGCTGGTCTGATGTTTCAGGTAGGCATGGTAGAGGCGCATTGAGCACATTTGTCAACAGCAAGGCTTGAGGGCTGCACAACAATTAGGTGTGCGCGAACTGCCGCGGGAATGGCCTTTGCCACTAAAATGAATCACTGCAATTGGGGACATATATCAACTCCATCAGTTCTTGAAGCCCGGATGACACCATGAGTGTCCATAAACCGAGGAAACTCATCTCTGCGTGGAAGCCGCCCAAGCGTAGGACAATCCTTTCAGATCACTTCCACATAGGCTCGCGATTGATGATCAGAGCGGCTTCCACGAGAGGGGCTGATCAAAGTGATTACAGGAGTGACACCGTGGCGTCGTGCATGTTCACACTGACAAACATCAGGGTCGAGTATATGCATGTGCTGTCAATATGCATGTGCTAACAAATTTATATTGTGGGTGTAATTCTTTCACCAGAAGACTAGTACTATGCTGTATCTGGATAATATATTAGTTTATGCCTGGGAACATATTGTTTATATGAACAACCTTTCTCAAGTCAAAATATTTTTAGGGACAAAAAAATTGACATTTTTGGACAAAAAGCTATAATTTATTTTACCCTCAATACATTTCACTTTTTTATAATTATCATTGTATATCAATATACTGACCATAACTAGAACAATTAGAATGCAGAAAAACATATATTTACATTATTAAATATCAATCTTTACAATTTTCTCAATTTCCCCGAAGCCGGGGGCGGCCATATTGGATTTCATGATTCAGGACTTCCCCCCGGAGGATCCCTAGTGCTTTTTTTCTGTCACTGAGGACATATCCAGGAATCAAATCTGTTGAGTTTGATTTTGTTTGCAATTTGTGGAGTTGACCAAATATTTCTGCTAAAAATGCCATGTACTAATGGTAATTTAAGGGACGCACACGAAAGTAGTAGTAAGTCGTAGTACGTAGTAGTAGTAGGTAGTAAGTAGTAGTAGTATCTCCTGGAGAGGGATTGCCCAGTGTTGACATAAAAAAGGAGGGTCACAGCTTTACACTTACTGGATGACAGGGAGTCAGATTAACACATCAAAGGAATCACAAGGGAATTAGACAAGATGGAGACCATTCAGCCAGTCATCTGAACCATATTAACACCCACAACAATTTATCAAAATAAGAAATGCAAAATCTTTTTTTAACAAACTCAAATGAGCCAAGATCCTTGTCCTCTAAGATGAGTCAATATAAAAAAACGATACTAACGTCATTAGTGATGTATCAGATTGCGTGCATTATCTGTGCTAATCGCCCGGAGCTTGATATCCCCGCAAACAAATTCAAACAGCTTGCCTAGTTTCGGAGATAATGGTATAGGCGATTTCCATTAGCGGCGATATATGACGTCAACTTTTTTCTAGGAAAATTTCCAAATTCGGAATGTTTACTGGCTTGCGCGGGGCTTCCTGCAATATACAGTGTGGGAGAACAAGTATTTGAATACACTGCCGTTTTGCAGTTTTCCCCACTTACAAAGCACGTAGAGGTCTTGTAATTTTATCATAGGTACACTTCAACTGAAAGACGGAATCTAAACACAAAAATCCTGAAAATCACATTGTTGATTTTTTAAATATTATTTGCAATTTTATTGCATGAAATAAGTATTTGATACATCAGAAAAACAGAACTTAATATTTGTACAGAAACCTTTGTTTGCAATTACAGAGATCAGACGTTTCCTGTAGTTCTTAACCAGGTTTGCACAGACGCAGCAGGGAATTTTGGCCACTCCTCCATAAGATCTTCTCCAAGATCCTTCAGTTTCGGGCTGTCGCTGGGAACACAGACTTTCAGCTCCTCCCAAGATTTTCTAATTGGGTTAGGTCTGGAGACTGGCTAGGCCACTCCAGGACTTGAGATGCTTCTTACGGAGCCACTCCTTAGGTGCCCTGGCTGTGTGTTTCGGGTCGTTGTCATGCTGGAAGACCCAGCACGCCCATCTCAATGCTCTTGTTGAGGAAGGAGGTTGTCTGGCCAGATCTCGTGATACATGGGCCCATCCATCCCCCTCAATATCGGTGCAGTCGTCTGTCCCCTTTGCAGAAAAGCACCCAAAGAATGATGTTTCCACCTCCATGCTTCACGGTTGGGATGGTGTCTTGGGGTTGTACTCATCTCTTCTCTTCCTCCAAACAATGGCGAGTGGATTAAACACAAAGCTCTATTTTGGTCTATCAGACCACATGACCTTCTCCCATTCCTCTTCTGATCATCCAGATGGGTCATTGGCAAACTTCAGACGCCTGGACATGCGCTGGCTTGAGCAGAGGGACCTTGCGTGTGCTGCAGGATTTTAATCCATGACGGCGTAGTGTGTCTACTATGGTTTTTCTTTGATACTGTTGTCCCACTCTCTTCAGGTCATTGACCAGGTCCTGCCGTGAGTTCTGGGGCTGATCCCTCACCTTTCTCAGATCATTGAGGCTCCACGAGTGAGATCTTGCATGGAGCCCCAGACCGAGGAGATTGACTGTTATCTTGAACTTCTTCCATTTTAATAATTTGCGCCAACAGTTGTTTGCCTTCTCAACCAAGCTGCTTGCCTATTGTCCTGTAGCCCATCCAGCCTTGTGCAAGTCTACAATTTTGTCCCTGATGTCCTAGACAGCTCTCTTGGTCTTTGCCCATTGTGGAGAGGTTGGAGTCTGAGTTGATTGAGTGTTGGACAGGTGTCTTTTTATGCAGATAAGAGTTCAAACAGGTGCAGTTAATAACAGGTAATGAGTGGAGAATGGGAGGGCTTCTAAGACAAAACTAACAGGTCTGTGAGAGCTGGAATTCTTACTGGTTTGGTAGGTGATCAATACTTATTTCATGCAATAAAATGCAAATTAATATTTAAATCATACATGTGATTTTCCAGGATTTTTTGTTTTAGATTCCATCTTTCAAAGTTGAAGTGTACTTATGATAAAAATACAGACCTCTACGTGCTTTGTAAGTGGAAAACTGCCAAAAATCGGCAGTGTATCAAATACTTGTTCTCCCCACTGTCATGGCAGTTTCACGAAAGATCCGATGAAAACTCTGGGTTGTGAAACAAAAAAGTCAAAAATAGGAATGACGTCATTAAAATTGATATGACGTCATAGTGATGTATCATATGTGCGGTAATTCATCTCTGCTAATGCCCTGTTCGAGTTCCCGAAACAGAATTCAAAAAGCTTGCTAGCTTCGGAGATTTTTTTTGGCGATTTCCATTAGGGAGATATTTTGACGTCATAACTTTTTTTCTCGGAGGAATTTTCAAAATCGGAGATGGTTACTGTCTGCGCAGGTTTTTACATGTATATGCAAGTTTCAGGAAGTTTCGATGAAAACTGTAGGCTGTGAAACAAAAAGTCCACAAGAACAACACGTGAGTAAGACTTAGAGATCCTCCACGAGGATCTAAAAAATTAAGTGTATTTTTTTGGGTTTGTGTCGTTTTTATCTTTTTTTCCCCCTCTTTTCTTCTTTCAGGGAGGGGGCATGGGCTTTGGTAACAAGTTCGAATTGCGAACATACCCATGGGAGTCATTTGTAGACCTCTCAGGTGGGCAACACGGGCGACAGATAGATTAAAATTTGGAGATTTTCATCGCATCAGAAAAAGAAACCAGAACACTTTACAAGATTGAGGCTAGTTTCATATTGTTGCGAATTCGCGCCCAGCCGGCGTGCGATCGGCCACGTGACTCGAATCGCGACCGCCGTCGCCCACGGACGGACAATTCGTCGTGACCCTCCGGACTAACGCCGGGATCCAGTCACGGTGGGCCTTTCGGCCTCACCACGATCGTGCCAATCGGCCACCCGCGTGGGATAGGGTTGTTCGCCAAACTCGACCTACCTAAGTACACGCGCGATGGTAACCGGCGATCGCACCTGCCGCAGGTCGACTTCGGACACGACGGCTTAAGCGTCCGTTCCTTGCTATCGGATAACCGAGCGGTGTTATCGTCGGCCTCGACGGTTCCTTGATTAATTATCGGCGTATCCAGCCACTACGAACCCTTTTATGTGAAGCAAGATGGAGGTTCAATTAAAGAAAAGACGAAGCGAAACGGGCACAGTTCAACAAGTAAGACATTTAATTCACACACACATGAGCACACTATAGCACGTATTTAAAGCCAAATTAGCAGATGCCACATATATCAATTTAAGACAAAACAATAATGCAAGCAACGCAGAGCTACGACCGACTAAACGCGAACACTCGGCAACACTTATACAGTTTCTACCTTACAAGACACGGCGCCACAACACGCATTCACACCAAGCAAAGAAAGACCCCTCAAAGGCAAGGGAGTCAGACTGGGCCCGTGGGCCTAATGCGCGTGAACCTGGATGAGCGCCAGGTCCACGAGACGAAGGGTCCTACCCGCGCCCTCGTGGCGAGCCCAAAATGTCGCTGCACGGCGGTTTCGTGGGCACCTGCTGGTGAAAGTGGGAACGGGGCCCCCTTGTCGACTCTCTCAGCGGGGGGGAAAGGGGAAATTGTTGATGCTCTGGGGAGGGAGTATGGCTGGCTTGCTCGAGTCCCGCGATGCGCGATTCAACGCGACCTCGTCGCTGACTTCCTCGCCCGGACGCGAGCCTTCCAGGTTCTCCTCAGCCGATCTCCTCCGCAGCCGTTCGCCTCCGGTAGCCGTTCGCCTCCGTACTCATCTGCCCCCACTTCTGCCTACGATTCGCCTTGCGCTCGTCTCTTTATCGGCTCCAGGAACCCACCATATGCAAATTCTCGGTCCAAACGACCTCAGGGGCGGAGCCACGCTCGCCGATTGGATGAGAAAAAGGGGCGTGAATCTTTCCTGATCCTCAATTTGCATATCCGATTTCCCTCGGGCGCGTCTGGAGGCGGGCCAAGCCGCCCGCGCTTCTAATTGGATGGATCAGATGTGGGCGTGTAGCATTCCTGATCCGAATTCTCCTCGGAAAAACGCCATCTGCACTCGCGGCTCGCGTGTATCGCTGAAGATAGCCCGACGCTCGGTGCCACAGGTGGTGCGGGAATGGCCGTAGGAGAAGGTGGTGGAAGGGTTTTCGGCAGTGTCCGATGGCCATGGTGCCGTTTGGAATGGCGGTGATGTGAGGTTTGCGGTCAGCGAGTGGTGAAGGTAGGTTGTGGCTGGCTCGTGCGCTTGTTTGTTGTTGTTGGGCGTGGTTGGCTCAAAACAAAGGTAGAACAGAAACGCCTAACTCAAAGGATCGCAGCCCGAATGAATCACATTAATTCCCTCTATAAAACGGGTTTGGAGCTAACTAACACTGTACTTCAGAAATACCTCACCTATGGGATGATGGTGTTCGCGAATTCCACAGCCATAACAATATCATCATTTGTGACTTAACAAAGCATTTAATTTTTTATTTATGTTCAATACGCTTTAAGAAAATTTGGCTGAAAGGGCCGGAATCGCACTTTGGCTCAGTTAATGCCTGGGGAATGGTCTCCAGAATATACCTGTCAAGTTTGGTTCGTTTCCGTTCACCAATAACCCGAGAAAACAATTTTAAGAAAATTGGCCGAAACGCGCGGAATCGCACTTTGGGCTCAGTTAATTGCCTGCAGATTGACCTCAGAGTGCCTGCTCAAGAATATACCTGTCAATTTTGTTTCGGTTCCGTTCACGCAATAACTGAAGAAATAACAATTTTTTATAAAAATGGGGCCAAAATGGGCCGTTCCTCGCCCTAAGGGCCGCAATCGCATTTTGGGCTCAGTTAGTGCCTGCACATATGTGTCTAGTATATGCTGTGAATTTTCATCGAATTCTGTTCACGAATAATGGAGAAATAGACGTTCAAATGACTGCACCAAGAAAAGAGAGAACGCGAGGGCGCTTAGACCCCGTGGGGTGGAAGACCCCACGGGGTAAAAACACATCATCACACAACAATCCTTCACCAGCCCCCCACCAACAACACTCCATACACATGCAACAATCACTCATCAATGTTAAAGCTACCTCAAAGTTCTGCCAACATCCAAACCCCTCTATCTCCATACTTCCAATTACCATCTCTTTCCAATTTAAACGTATCCACTGTTCTGCTACCACTACTTTCCAGGGAGAACATTCTATATTAACTACTCTCTCAGTGAAAGACCTCCATCTTACTACCTCTCTTATCTCAAGCTATGGCCCCTGGACCTATGACTATCTACTCTGCTGAATAATCATTTGCAGGTATTTTATCGATACCTTTTATTCTCTTAAACATCTCTATCATATCTCATCATAACCGCCTCCTTTCTAGTGTCTAAAGCCCTGTCTCTTTCAGCCACTCCTCACAGCTGAGTCGAGCTCGGCCTGGAATCAATCTGGAGGCCTGTGCTGAACCTTTCTATGGCATCTATGTCCTTCCTGAGTTGTGGTGACCAAAACTGCACACAGTATTCCAGATGTGGCCCTCACGAATTCCTATACAAAGTTAACACACCTTTTTGATTTATAAATGATCCCCCTCCGATACACCTAAAACCTGATTTGCTTTGTCTGCAGCTACCTGGCACCGTGCTACCTTCTTCCTTCCGTGTCTATTTCACCCCCAGACGCTTCTCCTGTGTGGAACGCTCCAAAAGGTAGTCAGATTATCATGATCACTGAGAGTTTCTTTAAAGAATACGACTGGGTTTCCATCAGCGTGGCTCAGGATCACAGCACCAAATGGTCTGGAGATTCCCTAACTTGGCTATCTGGGAATGGACGTTGAGACTATGGGAATGGTGTCAACTGTGCTATCAGGGGGTTCATGACAATTTCTCTGCCATACAATCCTTCTTGTCAATCTTGCGATCATTGTAACGGTATTGCAACGGCGACTGGACGAACGACAGAAAGCAGCAATTTGCCAGAATTACCGAGCGAAAACGTGAAGCGCTCATAAAACGTCAACAAACATCCACAGAGCTGCCAAATGGGGCGTCAAACGTCGATGGAAAAAGTTGGACGCCAACATCAGTGAACGAGGTGGGTGTCGAGCGTCGATGGGAAAGGTGGGTGAGGTGAATGATCCACAGCCGTATTTGACGTCAGAATAACTGCTCAGGAAAAGCCACGGAGTGCTTAATCAAATGTCTGTAAGTCCAAGGTGTAATAAATCGTCCACCTCCAAGCCAATGTGTCCTGATGGAAAGGGGGTAGACGAGCCTCCGTTGGCTAACAGCTATCTCACGTGCATGGATGTGTCTGTCGTAAGAGAAAAAGGAGCTTTCCATAAGAAAGGGAATCTATTATTTACCCTTCTCAACGCATCAAAGTTAGAATCCCACCAGACATGGGGATGGGTCTATCCTGGACACGCATTAAGGAAATTTCTGTCTGAGGACCGAAATGTTTGTATACATTAGTCGGATCCGATTCCGAAATTTACAACATATATATACCAGCAAATACCATCCGTCACTTTGCTGACGGGAATACGAAGAGGGAGGAGAAAAGAGGCAGCGGTAGGTGTGGGTGAAAGAGAGGGGGGAGAGTGAGGAGGGGTGGGGAAGGGAATCCAGTGCTTGGGGAAAAGAAGGGCAATGAAAGTGCCCAAACAGCAACATTTTCTTGTTAATCACCGTGTTCCATACAAAACTGGGTGGATCATTTAAAACCCACGCTATCTTCCGAAAAAGTAGATCAAGGACACTAATCAAATTCCAGGTGCACAACTTGAAACCGGTTCACTATTGCGATGGAAGAACATGTTGGAAGGCCAAGTGGTCTTTCAGATTCCCATTGGCAAAAATTGAGCAATCACAAAAACAAGTGAAGTTATTTTTCAGACCACCATTTGACCCTGAACTTTAACTCGGAGGGGAATGATGTAAATTAAGTGTAAATACGTGTGACTACCCTTCTAGAGAGGATAATTCCATTCTGATCGGACGGGCTTGGTCAAGTTTTGGTAACAAATGTTGAAATGTATATAATTGGCTCATGACCATAAAAGTCGGTCAAGGTCAAAAAAAATGGTGTCAACCCCGCAGACTATTATTCCCATATATATATATAATAAATATTACAGAAATTTCATTCTCAAAGTCTCAGCCACTTCCAAATACAGCTTGGAAATTGATTCAGCTCAGAAATTGGGAGAGCAGGAGGAGAAAATAAAAATAAAATACTCATTGAGTGACACTTGACGAAACGGAACGGCACTCGGAAGGAGCATACCTCCGCCGGCTGAACAGTTTCATTTGTATCCACTGATAAGCAGATCGAATGCGGACCTTCACAAAATCGAATCGGCTTGTTCTTGTCACCGAATCAACTCATCCACCAAGTTTGGGCACAACTCGCTCACAACATTTGAGATGTCATGCTAGACATAGTTTTTGGCCCCATCTCTGAGAGTGAAGAATCCTGAAAATATTCTGTATCCGATCTGGATTTGAATCACCAAATCGAATCAATTCGTCATTGTCACACACCCAACATGTCCACCAAGTTTTATCTGAATCCGTTTTTGGGGGCAAACCCATGAACTCCTCCATAGACCCCCTCGACCAAATCTTTTAAACGCCGTGAACAAACTTTGGTACATAATGGGTGCTGAAGGTTGTGGTGAAGTTTAAGCGAAACTGTGTGGTGTGATTTCGGAGAAGAAAGCAAACTTTTTTTTTTAACAACTTTTAAGCTTATATGGAATTTACATTCCAGATTAGGTATTGTCATCGTGCAGCATCCATCTCCTTTTTCACTTCTCCAGCCCACGAGTCACTTAATTAATGCCTTGCTGTTATCCATACAATGAAAGGCAATGTGTTGTGTGTGTGTGTGTTGTGTGTGTTGTGTGTGTGTGTGTGTGTGTGTGTGTGTGTATTGTTCATTGTTATGTCCATATAGGGGTTTCAGAAAGTGGAATGGAGCCCTCCCAAGTCTCAAAGTATTGTTGCAGACCCGGGGTTGGGGGCGAAGACCACGAGGGGTGCACTACGTCGTGTTCCACAAGACTCTCCGGAATCACAGGCCGTCGCACACGAATCACTTTGTGACGCGTCGGGTTGTAATCCACCGTGAACGCCAATAACTCGACCACGTGACATGGATCCTCTGTCTAATTAATACCGTTTACCGAAAGGTCAGTGATCTAATTACTGGGGGACCCCTCAGCATACACTTGCTCAAACCGGATCACCTTACCAGATCAGATGCAGGGGCGCGAACTGCCAAGCATGTACGGGCGAGGAAACATCGGGTAATGTCCCGGCTAAATTAGGGTGTGGGCCATGCTGGACAAATGGAAAAAAAACACGAAAACGAGCTGGGAACATTTCTACACAACTCATTAATTTACAATCAAGCGAGGAAAAGTATGTGGCACAGTGAATGGGGTTTTATGTACAGCAGGGGATAGCAAGGAATTTGTGGGGTGCGGAAAAGGCAACTTACAAAGAGGACGCAGAGGAAGATTATCCAACGATCTTCGACAATCTTACTTACTGTTTGACAGGCGCCATCTCACACACACACACACACACACACACACACACACACACACACACACACACACACACACACACACGGAAAGTTAGAGAGCCAAAAAAGAAAGGAGAGGATGGGCGCCCTCGAAATACTTGGCAAGGTCGGCTGTCCACGCGGCCCAGGACGCTGAGGGAGGGGTAGTTGGAAAGACTGGTGTCTACTGTGTGGGAGTGGGGATGTGCGATGTCGGCGATGTGAGGGTGCGGTGCGTCTACAGAAGACGGGATAGAGGGGTGGATAGAGAGAGAGAGAGGAGAAGAGATGCATGAGACCCATCTCAAAACCACATCGCAGGGCCACAGATTGATTACATCATTACAAGATATTACCATACGTTACAAGAATTACAAATGGTCGATAGTCGAGGCAACTTAAGGAGCAGCGAAAATACGTGGCAAGTAGGTAGTAGTAGTAGTAGTAGTAGTAGTAGTAGTAGTAGTAGTAGTAGTGGCTTTTGTTTGAACTGCCACAGTTCTATTTAATGTCGCTCACTCTCCTCATCCCTGCAAGTCCACGGTCAGGACTGCAAGGGGTAAGATTACAGATATTTTATATGACGAATGAGCCTAGTTGTTTTGCATGTAAGGCAAATGATCACATGAGAGCAGACTGCCCCACCATCGGTCAAAACAAGTGGTGCCAGCACAACAAATCTCGCCCATTTTGTAATTTGACCGATGACCATGACCCACAAAACATCGGACCTACCGATCTTCACAAATATGCATTTTTCACTATAGGAATGGTAGGATTATAAGTGACAAATAGAATAAGGTTCACTATAAGCTTAGTTTGAAGTAAAGCAGATCATTTTTGACGAAGTTATGAGCGAAAAACGATTTTGATCTTTTCATGTCCTTGACCTTGACCTTTGATCCAATTGGACCCAAAAGTTAATGGGGTCATCCAAGGTTCATTGCCCACCTGTGGATTAAATTTGATAGTGTTTGCTAAAGCCGTTTTGCCGTAAAGTTGCTAACAGACAGATAGACAACAAACAAGCAGTCATAGACTGACTTGTACGAAATCGTCCTTGAAAGAGAGGAAGAGTAAAAAGAAAAAAGAAAAAAAAAAAAAAAAAAAAAAAAAATAAAAAAGAAAGAAGAAAACTTGAAAAAAAGCCCTTGAAAGAAAAAAGAGAAAAAAAAAGAAAAGAAAAGAAAACAAGAAGAA
>CM068968.1:87907-100502 GCA_035128595.1 Eptatretus atami
TGATCGAAATCCTCCCGTCTCCAGCGTAATTCTCTTCACAGGAATCGGTCGCTCCCGGGTGAGAGAAGCGACCCCCCGAAAGATTCCTCTAAATTACGAGTGAATTTTTATATTAAAAATATTTTAAAATTTTTTCTTTTAATATTATATCTATTTTATTAAAAATAGAAAAAAAAAAAAAAAAGAATATAAAAGAACTTTTACCCCGTTACGTGAAATAGAGTGCCGTTCAATGCGACGTGGGAGCCCGGTGCTGGGTCTAGTAGATTTAAATAGAGAAACATTGCATATTGTAGATGTTCAGTAATGCTGCGATCCAGGGGCCCAGGAATGAAACCCGAGCCAGCATTGGGTGCAGGAACAGTTTCCCCCCAACTGAACCCAGGGCCCGAAATGGTGCGGCGGCTGCCCACCCCCCCCCCCGCCGCCACGCCCCCTGGGTCTGCCTAGAAAAACCTCCCCTCCCCTCTCCACCAAAACCCCCCGATCCTGGCCGGAATCGGCCAGCGAGTCTTGCACCCGAAATGGCCCAAGAATTTCGCCATGTGCAAGGATGAATGGCAAAGTGCGCAACAATGGAAAAGCGAATATTAAACACAAGATGGATGGAAATACGCACAAATGAATGCGAATATAAAAAACGAAATAAAAGGCCCCATGAACGAACAAGGATGGATTACAACACAACGAAAGTGAAAACGCGGAAATGAGATACAAACACAAACAAAATGGGAAGAAATGCGGGTGAGACGCAAGCCCCAAACGGCCGAAATAGCTCAGGCGGGCCATTTTGAAGGCAACAACAGCGAACTTCTCTGTGTGTCTGCGTAAGGGCGATGCCACGTGTGGGAGCGACAACGAGCTGGAGAGGGGTGCAACGGTTGTTCAGGCCCGCGGTGAAGGCAGGAAGAGGGTGAGGAGAAAATAATTCGGGAGACGTTTGTGGCGAGAAGCGTGGAGGTGACAGGAAAAAAAGTGACGGGTGACGACAGGGAAAAAATTAATTGGGCGGGTGACGGAGTACAGTGCACGAAGGAAATAAAAATAAGTGGAAGTTGAAAAGAAACGATTCAGACAGACGTAAGGGAGTTGATAACCGGACTGGAGTGTAAAAAACGGAGACAGAGGAACTGGAAGACGGGGTAGAAACACAAGGGCAAGATGGACAAGAACAGTTGGAAGGCCCAAAGCAGGTGGAGTGTGGAGAGAGAAAGGAATGGAAAAGAAAGCTTCTGAGTTACAAACGAGCTGAGGTCGTTGATAGAGGAAAAGAGTAAACGGAGAATGAACGTTAAGGAACCACACTGTACAGATCAAACAGTTGGAAGCGAGTGCCAGATTAAGAACATGAAAGGAGGGCAAACAAAAGAGTACTGAAGAACAAGGAATGAGACAGGAAAGGGAAAAGAATCAGTTCAGTGAAGAAAATAACGAGAGATGCAGAATGAGGAACCAGAAAGCAGGTTGGAATAGAAAACTGAGGAGACATGAATTTGAACTGAACCAAAAAAAAAAAATAAGGTTTTGGGAATCCGAGAGTTGAGGAGCAACGAATGAAGAGAAGGAGAAATGATGGAGTTAAGGAACAACGAGATTGCGAGAGAGGGAAGAACGACCGGAACAAAGTGGGAAAGGAAAAAACAAAGGAACATGAAGCTGAGGTTGACCAATCGAAGAAAGGCAAGCTGTGATGTGCAGAATAGAACAAAGAACAGCGAATGAAACACAAGATGGAGCATGAACCAAGATGAAAAGAACCATGAATGACGAGAAGGAAGGACCAAAGAGAGGAAACAAGGAAGAATAATGAGACAGCAGCAAACTGAAGAAGGACACAAGAAAGAGATTAACCAAATGAAGCCAAACCATAAACTGGAGAAGAAGGACAGTTGAGAGAAACAAGGAAGTGGTAATTGAGAGAACAGCGAATGAACACAGGAGGAAATGAGCCAATTGAAAGAAACGATGAGATTGCGAAAGTGAGAAGCATGAGTAAGAGTGGGAGAGAAAACAAAAAACTATCGAGTTTGAAATTAATGAACTAAGGAGAAAGAGTAAAATGAAGTCCAGAGGGAGATGGAAAAACTCTAGGAAGAAACAAACTAATAAATGTTAGAGACAGCGGGAAGACAGAAAAATAGGGAGAGACTGCATGATAGATACGGGGTTAAAGGCACAGAACACACACACACAGAGGTAGTGGAGGAACAATGGGGTAGCTCGCGGAGCGTTGGAGACCCGGCTGCGAGCAGCTGGATGGCCGTCTCAGGAACGAGGGGAGGGAGTATGCCCCTTGAGGCGAATCACGACAGTGGGTTCGCGTCGGTGCCACGCGGAGTTGAAGGGACGAGTGCTGTTGATAGGTCACGTGCACGGTGGGGGGCATAGAGGCCCCGGAACCTTGTGGGGACACGGAATCCCAGTGTGGTTTGTGCAGGGGTGTTGGTTTGCGAGTTGTGCGGAGATGCGTGCTTTCCGCGCACGGCATTTGGTGGAGGGACCCCCGTGGCAAGTGAAAGGTTGGGTGCTGATGAGAGGGTCCGTGGGGAGAGAGGACAGTGTGTGGAAGGTCGCTGTATGTGAGGGAGATGACCGGTCGGCATGCGGAGCATGCAGCCGCGTCTCCCAGTGTGAAGTTGTGATGGAGTGGAGTACTGGTGCGTCGTAACACGCAGGTGTGCTGGTTGAAGTAGGCACGCACGACAGGCGAAGAGGCGGACAAAAGCGGGATAGCGGACCGTAGCTTAATGGGACGGTGCCGGCGTTCACCAGCCAGCGAGCGCCTCGTGCTGTGCAACGCACCAGAGACCCCACGTGCTGCGCTTGCGGGAGTGCAAGGCCCGGTCCGAAACGCCAGCGGTGGATTCGCAGATCCCAGCGGACGGACAAAGGTAGGCGGGAATACTGCGACCGATGGAGGTTTCCACGCGAAGCGGTGTTAAGCCAACGACGGCAAGAGCACAGGTTCACGTGTGGGAGCCCCTCGGAGTGAACCGAGTTGCTTTGGAATGCGCAGGAGTGACTCATGGGCTGCACGTGGGTGGAATCCGCAGGAGGGTAAATCCCTGCCGGATGGTCCGTCCAAGAGGCAGAGGCTACACCACGCAGCCTTGCATGACGTCGACGGGCAAGGGCAACGTGCGCGACTGCTGATGCACGGGCCAGGCGTGAGTGTGCCGCCAGATTGGTGGCCATATTAAAAGAAATAATTAAGAAAAGCAAGCCTGTCGCTTTCGGTGAACACGGATTCCCGGGCAAGGGGGAAAGACCCCCTGCGGGCACAGGATACCCATAGGTGGGAAGGGTGTAGCTAGTAAGCCTGCGCTTCAATGGGCAGGGATAAGATCCTCCATGAGGGCCGTGGAATGGATAGTTAGAGGACTTTATGGCTTTAGGTGGGAATGGAGATAGGATTTTGTGAGGAAAGGACAGACAATGTGATGTGAGGGATTAGCTTAGCTTCGTAGTTGTTAAAGAGAACGATGCTAAAGTGTAAGGGAGACGTGGGAGCACGACGGTAGTAGGGGAAGGTAGTTAGGAATGCAGGACGCGATGGGTTGTGAAAGGTGAGCATGTACTTGTGAGTGAGTGAGGCCAGCGAGCTGGTGATGGAGCGAATGTGGATAGCATGGTGCGAGAGTGATTGGGGGAGGATGACTCCCGCCCAAAGGGACCCCGGTCAGAAAGTGAGTTAGTGGTGTAGAAATATGACAAAATGGAGGTCCTTAGCTGTTGGGCGAAGGATAGGCTCGAAACCCATTGGAGGGTGCAGAGCCACTGTTGACGGGCTGGAGCGGGCGCAGAACGGTGAGGTGAATCGTGAGTGGTACCCCGGCACCGGCTAGTTCGGCCGCGAGTAGGCCCAAGGTCCCAGTGCGGAGCGCAGTTGGGCACGCGTGCGGCCCAGCTTGTGGGGGCCCGGGCGCCACAAGCGCGCGGGCAGGTCTGGGGCACGGCGACCCTCGGAAAGGACCCCGGCGAAGCCAGCGCCACGTGTGGTTATGAGGGGACGTGCCAGGCCCCCCAAAAAAAAACTCCCCGGATTTTAGGGACGGTGGCTCGAGGCATGTAAGGTTGATGCCCGGGGTGCATGTGAGAAAGATGAATTCGGGGTGGCAGAGGTCGGATCCTGCCAAGGGAAGCCCACGCGTCCAGCCTGAGGACGTGTGAGGCACGGGAAGAAAATTGGGGGGGATGGGCGAGGACCCGAAATGTATGAGGAACCAACACAGGCGACGGAAATCTGGGTTGTTAACCCAAAGGATTAAGCGAGAGGCGCTTGTTGGAAGCCCAGGGGTTTAGAGTTAAAGTTAAGTGATAGGGGTAGATAGGGAAGTGGTACCCCTCCGCACCATTCCATCCTCTCCTCCATCGTTTTGGCTGCGACCCACTTGGTGTAAGATCGCGAGATTGGAGGAGGCCATCTCTGAGGCTCATTGGCCTCGACACAGGACGCTAGCCTCCCTCCATCCCTCCAGGGAAGGGAAATGTAGGGGCTTGGGAGTAGGCTAGGGACGTGATAGAGCCGAACAAAAGCAAAGGGTTAGGGAGACGATTAATAGAGGGGAGGAGAAAAAATAAAAAAAAACAAAAAAGTTAGGGGGCTAAATTGTTTAACAAAATAAGGAGGGGTAAGAACAGAGACAGGCAAAGGGCGATAGGGAGGGAGAGGAGGGCTAGTAGTCCGAGCCCGTTTCTCGTTGTGCCAGCACACCGCACTCCTCACACCGGCAACTACACGTCCAACGGCAACTTGACAGGCTGGGGTCTCGAGCTTGCCGCGCCAATGCTGGTCATTCGGCTGCTGCGCCTTATGCGCTGTTTGACTGCGAAGGCCGGTGCCGGCGGAGCGTCTGCTGCTGTTTCTCAAAGGCCTGTGCCGGCCACTTCGCGCGCGGTCGCGCTTGCAGCGGCCCTCTTCGGCCGGCTTTGTATGCCTGCTTCACCTTTGAGCCATGCCATGCCCACTGCCCAGGTCATTTTGCCCCCGTTTCAATTTTTGCTTTGCCCCCCCTGCTTCATTGCCAATGGGCGCCAGGATCAAGCAACAGTTTTGGCAAGCTGCAGGAACTGTCCTGTGGCAGCTACAAACACGGGCCTGCAATGGAGGCCCGTGTGACCGGTTTTTCTGTTGACTCTTTGTTTTGTTCCTCTGCAGAGCTCCATGAGCCTGTGGCCATGGTTTAAGTGAATAAGTTAAGTGGTTAATGATGCTATTGTTATGAGTGCACCCCGGCTGTCTGATAGCGCCGGGCAATTTTAATTTAAGTCGTCTGTGGAGGGGGTAGTAGAGCCCTAGGTTAATTATTTTTGGGACACCGAATACCATGAATGTCGCACTCAGGGCCGTAGGTAAAACGTACAGGGAAGAACTACACCATTGATGGCACACGGAAATTTGACGACTCGGACGAGTCCTGTAAAAAGGGAGGGGGTAGTGTTACGGTTTGGAAATTCGCGAACACCATCTCAGGTCCATAGTGAGGTATTTCTGAAGTACATGTAGTTAGCTCCAAACCCTGTTATAGAGGGAATTAATGTGATTCATTCGGGCTGCGATCCTTTGAGTTAGGCGTTTTCTGTTCTACCTTGTTTTGAGCCAACCACCCGCAACAACAACAACAACGCGCAGCAGCCACAACCTACCTTCACCACTCGCTCCGCAAACTCACATCACCGCCATTCCAAACGGCACCATGGCCATCGGACACGCCGAAAACCCTCCACCACCTTCTCCTACGGCCATTCCCGCACCACCTGTGGCACCGAGCGTCGGGCTATCTTCAACGATACACGCGAGCCGCGAGTGCAAGGCGGTTTTCCGAGGAGAATTCGGATTCAGGAATGCTACACGCCCACATCTGATCCATCCAATTAGGAAGCGCGGGGCGGCTTGGCCCGCCTCCAGACCGCCCGAGGGAAATCAGGATATGCAAATTTGAGGATCAGGAAAGTCACGCCCCTTTTCTCCTCCAATCGGCGAGCGTGGCTCCGCCCTGAGGTCGTTTGGATCGAGAATTTGCATATGGTGGGTTCTGGAGCGATAAAGAGACGAGCGCAAGGCGAATCGTGGCAGAAGTGGCAGATGAGTTGGAGGCGAACGGCTACGGAGGGAACGGCTGCTGCGGAGGAGACGGCTGAGGGAGAACCTGGAGGCTCGCGTCCGGGGGAGGAAGTCAGGCGACGAGGCTCGCGTTGAATCGCGCATCGCGGGACTCGAGCAAGCCAGCCATACTCCTCCCCAGAGCATCAACAATTCCCCTTTCCCCCCGCGCTGAGAGAGTGCGAAAGGGGGCCCCTTCCCACTTTACACCAGCAGTGCCCACGAAACCGCCGTGCAGCGACATTTTGCGGCTCGCCACGAGGCGCGGGTAGACCCTTCGGTCTCGTGGACCTGGCCGCTCATCCAGGTTCCACGCGCATTAGGCCCACGGGCCCAGTCTGACTCCCTTGCCTTTGAGGGGTCTTTCCTTGCTTGTTGTGTGAATGCGTGTTTGTGGCGCCGTGTCTTGTAAGGTAGAAACTGTATAAGTGTTGCCGTGTGTTGCTTATTCGGTCGGAGCTCTGCATTATTGTTTTTGTTTTAAATTGATATATGTTGAATTTGTGACTTACTGTATGGCTTATATGTGTGCTATGTGTGTGTGAATTAAATGTGCTTACTTGTGAACTGTGCCCGTTTCGCTTTCTTTCTTTAATTGAACCTCCATTCTGCTTCACTAAAAGGGTTCTAGTGGCGGATACGCCCGATAATTAATCAGGAACCGTCGAGGCCGACGATTAACACCGCTCGGTTTCCCGATAGCAGGAACGGACGCTTAAGCGGTCGTGTCGAAGTCGACCTGCGGCGAGTGCGATCGCCCGGTTTACCATCCGCGTGGGTACTTAGGTAGGTCGAGTTTGGCGAAACAACCCTATCCCACGCGGGTGGCCGATTGGCACGATCGTGGTGAGGCCGAAAGGCCCACCCGTGACTGATCCCGGCGTTAGTCTCGAGAGGTCACGACGAATTGTCCGTCTGCGTGGCCGACGTGCGCGCGATTCGAGTCACGTGGCCGATCGCACGCCGGTGGCGCGAATTCGCAACAATATATATATATATATATATATATATATATATATATATATATATATATATATATATATATATATATATATATATATATATATACATCTTAAAGCAATCCGGACTAGTGAATACATCTGGACATTTCTTTGAACAACATTCCAATTGAGCTAAAATAATATCTCCATCAAGCTTGCTGGTGCCTTATATCTATCATTTCATAAAAAATCCCTCAGTAAGCAGGATAGTTTTAAACAATAGGCAATTCTTTTAACTGAATAATAAAGTTTTCGTTGAAAGGTCAACCTGTTTGAACATCTTTACTAAACAGGATGATCATCTTTCAATACAGAGGAAAGATAGTATGATATGTAAATTAAAAGTAGATGCATGTTCAAGTACATATAATTGTAATAATAATGTCATATTTTGAGTACATTTTACATTAAAGGTTTATAACCATATTTTCTTGAAATCGTTTACTCGGCAACATTTTATGATATTTTTGATCACCTCAAACCATATTACTAATTTGGATCCTCCAGGTCTCGAAGTATCCACTTCTGTGTGTGTGTTGTGTGTGTGTGTGTGTGTGGTTGTGTGTTGTGTGTGTTTGTGTGTGTGTGTTGTGTGTGTGTGATGGCGCCTGTCAAACAGTAAGTAAGATTGTCGAAGATCGTCGGATAATCTTGCTCTGCGTCCTCTTTTGTAAGTTCCTTTTCCGCACCCCACAAATTCCTTGCTATCCCCTGCTGTACATAAAACCCCATTCACTGTGCCACATACTTTTCCTCGCTTGATTGTAAATTAATGAGTTGTGTAGAAATATTCCCAGCTCGTTTCGTGTTTTTTTCCATTGGTCCAGCATGGCCCACACCCTAATTTAGCCGGGACGTTATCTCCCAATGATGTTTCCTAGCCGGTACATGCTTGGCAGTTGCTCGCTCGGCAGCATCTGATCTGGTAAGGTGATCCGGTTTGAGCAAGTGTATGCTGAGGCATGTCCCCCTGTAATTAGATCACGTGACCTTTCGGTAAACGGTATTAATTAGACAGAGGATCCATGTCACTGGTCGAGTTATTGGGTTCACGGTGGATTAGCAACCCGACGCGTCACAAAGTGATTCGTGTGCGACGGCCTGCGATTCCGGAGAGTCTGGTGGGAACACGAGTAGTACACCCCTCGTGTCTTCCGCCCCAACCCCGGGTCTGCAACAATACTTTGAGACTTGGGAGGGCTCCATTCCACTTTCTGAAACCCCTATATGGACATAACAACGAACAATACACACACACACACACACACACTACTCACTCAAACGGAAGTGGATACTTTGAGACCTGGGAGGGCTCCATTCCACTTTCTAAAACTGTATATGGAGATAGCAACCACACGACTAAAACCAATAAAACACACACACACACACCACACACACACCACACATTGCCTTTCATTTGATGGATAACAGCAAGGCATTAATTAAGTAGACTCGTGGGCTGGAGAAGTAGAAAACGGAGATGGATGCTGCACGATGACAATACCTAATCTGGAATGTAAATTCCAGATATGCTAAAAAGTTGTTAAAAAAAAAAGTATTTGCTTTCTTCTCCGAAATCACACACACACAGTTTCGCTTAAACTTCACCACAACCTTCAGCACCCATTATGTCCCAAAGTTTGTTCACGGCGTTTAAAAGATTTGGGTGTGAGGGGGTCTATGGAGGAAGTTCATGGGGTTTGCCCCCCAAAACACGGATTCAGATAAAACTTGGTGGACATGTTGGGTGTGTGACAATGACGAATTGATTCGATTTTGGTGGATTCAAATCCAGATCCGGATACGAGAATATTTTTAGTGATTCTTCACTCTTGAGAGATGGGGCCAAAAACTATGTCTGGCATGACATCTCAAAAGTTGTGGACGAGTTGTGCCAAAACTTGGCGGATGAGTTGATTCGATGACAAGAACAAGCCGATTCGATTTTGGTGAAGGACGCATTCAGGTCCGACTTATCAATGTAAACTGTTCAGCCTGGCGGAGGTATGCTCCCTTGCGAGTGCCGTACTGTTTCGTCAAGTGTCACTCCATGAGTGATTTTTCATTTTTATTTTCTTCTTCCTGCTCTCCCAATTTCTGAGCTGAATCAATTTCCAAGCTGTATTTTGGAAGTGGCTGAGACTTTGAGAATGAAATTTCTGATTAATAACGGGAATAATAGTCTGCGGGGTTGACACCGTTATTTTTGACCTTGACCAAACTTTTTATGGTCATGAGCCAATTATATACATTTCAACATTTGTTACCAAAACTTGACCAAGGCCCCGTCCGATCAGAATGGAATTATCCTCTCTAGAAGGGGTAGTCACACGTATTTACACTTAATTTACATCATTCCCCTCCGAGTTAAAGTTCAGGGTCAAATGGTGGTCTGAAAAATAACTTCACTTGTTTTTGTGATTGCTCAATTTTTGCCAATGGGAATCTGAAAAACCACTTGGCCTTCCAACATGTCTTCCATCGCAATAGTGAACCGGTTTCAAGTTTGCACCTGGAATTTGTTAGTGTCCTTGATCTACTTTTTCGGAAGATAGCGTGGGTTTTAAATGATCCCACCAGTTTTGTATGGAACACGGTGATTAACAAGAAAATGTTGCTGTTTGGCACGTTCATTGCCCTTCTTTTCCCCAAGCACTGGATTCCCTTCCCCACCCCTCCTCACTCTCCCCCTCTCTTTCACCCAACCTCTACCGCCTGGCCTCTCTTTTTCTCCTCCCTCTTCGTATTCCCGTCAGCAAAGTGACGGATGGTATTTGCTGGTTTTATATTGTTGCAAATTTTGGAATCGGATCCGACTAATGTATACAAACATTTTGGTCCTCAGACAGAAATTTCCCTTAATGCATGTCCAGGATAGACCCATCCCCATGTCTGGTGGGATTCTAACTTTGATGGCATTTGAGAGGGTATAGGAATAAGATTCCCTTTCTGTATCGGCTATGGCCTTTTTCTCTTTTTAGACAGACATATGCATTGCACCGTGAGCATAGCCTGTTAGCCCAACGGAGGCTCGTCTACCCCCTTCTCCATCGGGACACATTGGCCTGCGCAGGTCGGAACGATTTATTTACACCTTGGACTTACATGACATTTGATTAAGCCACACCGCGCGGCCTTTTCCTGAGGCAGTTACTCTGCATGGTCAAATAATGGCTGTGATCATTTACATCACCCACCTATCTTTGCCATTGACGTCTGACACACACCCTCTTCTTCACCGACGTTGACGTCCACCTCTCTTTTCCATCGCATGTTTGACACCCCGTTTGGCAGCTCTATAATGCTGGCCTGGCTCTTGTTTCATGTCGGCTGAACGAGCGACAGGAATGATCGGTGAGGTTAATTGCTTGGTTCACGCTTGCAACGATGCGCCAATAGTCAAGGTGATTGGCTGAAAGTCCTGCTTGAGGCATCCGTCCCAGACTGGCTTGCCCTTAATAATAAAGGCATGGCGAGGACCGTTTTTCTGGACAGTTTGTGACAGCTGGGTTGATCGTTATTTTCAGCTCCAGCTCAGCTTCAGGGCTCAGGACAGTTGGCTGAGCTGGCCAACAGAAAGTCCGGTTGGTGAGCTCGGTAGACAGAACAGCCTTGCCGCTTGGTGAGCTGGCCGAAAGAAAGTCGCGTTGGTGAGCTCGGCGACAGAGCCAGTCGCGTTGCTGAGCTGGCCGACACGGACATGTTTTGTTCTGTGACAGTTGGTTGACGCCCTTGCAGCCCTTGCAGCTTTACAGCTCCTCACAGTTCCTCACGCGTCACAGCCACCTTACAGCTTCTTACAGTTGCCTCCACAGCGCCTCACAGCTCCTGACAGCTGTCCGTTGGTTGTGGCTCCTGGTGGCTCCTGATGGTGGGTGACACTTGGACCGTTAACGCTGGTTCTGCTCGAGACCTGCTCTTGGCGTACCTGATTCTTGGCGTCCCTGGTTCCTGGGGGTGATGACATGATGTCGATTGGTGTTCGAGCCTGTTTTGCGAGTGGGTGCATGGCAAGGCAGGGTGCTGGCAATGGACCAAGGCACGCTCACACATTTCGGGACATTTTATTTGATGCACGACGACTTCCACCTTAGTGAGCGAGACGGTTTTCTCTCCCCCCCAAATGATCTGCTGGGTACCCTTGTCTGTGTTTAATTGTTAAATAAGGCATGGTGATAAGCATCTGCTCTTTGTCCGTTTTTATATCAATGCCTGATTAATACTTTATTTGCTTGAGATTATTTTGATTGATTTGAATTTACTTATTTTCACCCCAAGGAAATACAAACTTCTTTTTATTTATTTTTCCTTATTAATAAATTCGTTGACGTTTCAACCTGTCCATGCTTGGCCTTTCCTTCCATTGATCCAACATTGTCTGAATCTAGATAGGCTGTGAGGTAATTACCAAACTAATTGACCTGTCATAGTCGGCATGTACCAGCGGTAAACGCTCGGCCGTCCTAATTAAGATCAAATCAAGATAAGATTGGTGCTTTGTCGAGGGCGCGCTCCCCATTCAGGAAGCCATGTGACCTCTAGTTAAACGGAAAAATTAGACGGTGGACACTGGAACTCGTGGGTAACTGATTGGCGTTCATGTTTGTAAAGCAACCCACCGTACCACGAAGATAATTGTGAGCGGTGGCCCCAGATCCGCCTCTTCCGAGGAGATATGGGGATTAACCCCCTCATAATACACTCGGTACCCTTGGCCGTACCAATATGTTACATCTCTCCAATCCCTTTCGATTGTTATCTCATCCCCACTGGCGTGTATTATCAGCTGAGACTCTTATTAAAATCATTCTCCACAAAAACATATTACGGTCTGGTGGACGACACCTCAGCACCACCCAACCACACCGACCGCAATCTGACCCGCTTTACAAACTCCTACAGCTTACATCAATTAGAGTCTGCTGAAATGATCAGATAAGTTCTGCGACACGGCAAAGTTCAAGCACTGACACCAGGAGCAGGTGTGCTGTGATGATGATTGAGTCATTCTTTGTGATGAACATTGAACGAGACAGCGGGCAACAGCATACGTATTAATAAGCCTAGTGTTTCAGTGATAGCCATCGGACAACTGCTACATAGTTCGGTGCGAATATGAGAGGATAACGAAATAAGGTGGTAGAGATGATGAATAGTGATATAGTGTGAGTGAAAACCCATAACTCCTGGTCATATCCTCAAGGAGACTTCACGGCCAAGTGGTTCGAGAGATCTTTACAATAACACACGAACCGTGAGAAGTGGAAAAATCAAAGTGATGGAGATGTAACGAGACGTGCAACAGATTCCGGTATAAAACTTCATGTGGAGACAAGTTTCACAAAAAGCAATTAGATCTGGACAGTTCAGTTTCAAGAAGGATTGGATGGCAGAGAAATTGTAACGAACCCCCCTGATATTAGCACAGTTGACGCCATTCCCATAGTCTCAACGTCCATTCCCAGATAGCCAAGGTAGGGAATCTCCAGAC
>CM068968.1:150885-163238 GCA_035128595.1 Eptatretus atami
ACATGTACATGGAGAGAGAGAGGCAAAGAATACACACAGTAGTCCATCCAATCTCGCTCTGGCAAGCACAGCGTTTAGCATCGTCTTATATACAATTTACTCTGCCCCTTGTGTGACCACTTGCTAACATGATTCACCCTGTTCCCATCATCAGCTTCTATTGGGAGGCTAAAGCCCAAAGCTATCTTCTTCCGTTCCCATCATCAATTTCCTTTTAGGAGACCAGAGCCTGGAGCTATTTTCTCCCCTCTGGCTCTGAAACTATTTCGATGGTTGACACAAGGCCTGTTCTTGCCATCGCAAAACTAGGGCAAATGAAAGATTAAGAGCTATGACATTCTGCCTTTGTTCTGTTCCTTTGATAGCAAAAACAGCTGTTAAACTCTATCTTTGCAGCATTTGATTAATGACAAGATTTTCCCTTGGTATGATAAAGCAAGGATGTTTGGCAAGGGAATGCAAAGGCCAGCTGTTAATTCTGTCCAGCAATACTTGATTGATGACATGCCTTTGGTGTTCCTTTAGCCCAGCAACAGCAGCTGGTAAGTCTATTTTGCAACACTGGAAATGACAGGGCTTTTTGATTTTATTTTAGACTGGCCAAGTTAAAAGGAAGTTTTAACAAGAATGGCCGTTATGGCTTGGGACATATGCAGTATCTCCACATATATATGTATATATTGTTACGGCTGTGGAAATTCGCAAACACCATTCAGGTCCCGTAGGTGAGATTTTTTTTAAGTACATGTATAGTTAGCCCAAACCCATTGTTTAGAGGGAATTAATGTGATTCATTCGGGCTGCGACACTTTGAGTTAGTCGTTTTTCTGTTCTTTCATTATTTTCGAACCAACACACTTCAACCTCAACACGCCACCACTCCAACAACGCCAGCACCGCCATCTCACAACAACCACCACACATCTTCGCCATACCCACACCAACGAACGCCATCCTCCGCGGTCCACGTACGACGGTTTCCGCGTTGGAAACCGTCGAACGCGATAAGGAAAGAAGAAATCACCACAGCGATGGCGCGCGGGTTTTCCCGCCTGTTTCTTCCTGGCCCGGCGCCAGGACGGATTTTCCTCGCCCCCCGCATGGCGCGGGGAGGGGGGAACGAGAGGGAACGCCCCCTTCTCGAAGCGCCTCGAAGGAGGGTGGAGCCAAGAACGGGGCGGGGCGCCGGGGGTATAAGAGTCGGAGGCGCAGGAGTAAAAGGGTTCTCTCTTGGTTCGGGATTCTCGCTCGGTGCTCTCAGTCCGGTGTGTTCGTGGTTCGGCTCTTACGCAGTCGGTGCTCGGTCCGTGGCGTCGAGGGGCCAGCACGGGCAGGCACGAGGCACGCCGGAGAGACCTCGCCGACCACGCTCGAGCACGGAGTCACGGCCAGACGGGACCACGTCAGAGGACGGTCGCCAAGGACTCGAGGGCAGGGAAGTCGCGACTTCCATTTTCTTTTGGGGTTTTTGTGTGAACGTGTGTGTGTGGCGCCGAGTCCCGTCAAGTAGAACTGTATAAGTGTTGCCGAGTGTACGCGTATTCGGTAGTAGCTCTGCATTGTTGTGTTTGTTTTAACTTGCTATAAATACATGCTTTATGTGTGCTTTTTGTATGTTGCGTGTAATAAATGCGTGCTTGTTGAATTGTTGCCCCGTTTCGCTGCGTCCTTTCCTTTGTGGGTCTCCATCTTGCTTTACGTAAAGGGTTTGAGTGGGCGCGGGACGCCCGATAATTAATCAGGAACCGTCGAGGCCGACGATAACACCGCTCGGTTATCCCGATAGCACGGAACGGATCGCTTAAGCGGCCCGTGTCCGAAGTCGACCTGCGGCGAGGTGCGGTCGCCCGGTTTACCATCCGCGTGGTACTTAGGTAGGTCGAGTTTGGCGAACAACCCTATCCCACGCGGGTGGCCGATTGGCACGATCGTGGTGAGGCCGAAAGGCCCACCCGTGACTAGATCCCGGCGTTCGTCCGGGAGGGTCACGACGGAATTGTCCGTCCGGTGGGCGACGTACCGCGATCGAGTTACGTGGTCGATCGCACGCCGGCGGGCGCGAATTCGCAACACTGGTGTCAGAGAGCGGGAAAACAAACCCTCCTGTCCCAAGCTAAATTCACAGGGAATCGTTCAGGGGTGAGAAAAGCGACCCCCGATTCCCTCCAAATTACGAGCGAGCTAAATTAACCCCTTACGTGGATAAGATGGGTCTCAAGGCGAGCGGGAGCCGGGGGTAATAGAAATGGATGTAGAGTGTTTAGAATCTATGGCTCAGACGAGATCCCCATCAGGACATTGTGAGCAGGAACAATTACTCCCCCAACCAACGCAGAGCCCGAAATAGGTGCGGCGGCGGCCGCGGTGTATAACACCTCCCCTCCCCTCTCCACCAAAACCCCCCGATCCTGGCCGAGTCGCCTCAGCCGAGTGCATCCGACATGGCCCAGCTATTCGCCATGCTGGCAAAGATGAATGCAAATGCGCAACAAATGGAGCGAATTTAAACAACAAAGTGGATGGAATGAACGAAAAATGGATGGAAACGCACTCAGAATGGAAACAAACACAAACGAAATGAAAACGAATATGGAAACAAATGCGCAAGGAATGAAGGAAGAAATAAAAGAAATGCGGGTGAGACGCAGAACATGGGCCGAAGCCTGCAGGCGGGCATGAAGGCAACAACAGCGAAGTGCGTAATGGCGACGCCACGTGTGGGAGCGAACGAGCTGGGAGGGGGTGCAACGGTGTTCAGGCCCGCGGTGAAGGCGGGTGAGGAGAAAATAATTCGGGAGACGTGTTGGGCGAGAAGCGTGAGGTGACGGAAAAAGTGACGGTGACCGAGAGGGAAAAATTAATTGGGGTAGAACGGAGACGACGGCGACAGAGAGACAAAAGCCGGGTAGCGGCCGTAGATGTTTTGGGGACCGCGCCGGGTTAACCCAGCAGCGAGCGCGAGGTCCGTGCTGTGCAACGCACGAGGCCCCATGTGCTCGCTTGCGGGAGTGAAGCCCGGTCCGGAAACGCACGCAGTGGATGTTGCCGATCCCGCGAACGGACAAAGTTTAGGAGGACAGCGATTTGGACCGGACGGGTTCTCCACGCGAGCTTGTGTTAAGCTCCAACGGGCAGAGCACATGTGTTCGCGTGGGGAGCCCTCGGAGTGCGAGGTTTGCTTTTGGGGTGCGCAGGGTGACGTCATGGCTGCACGTAGGGTTGGAATCCGGCAGGAGGGTGAATCCCTGCCGGATGGTACCGTCCAAGAGGGACGAGGTACACGTGCAGCTGCATAACGTCACGGGCAGGTGCAAAAGTGCGCGAGCTGCAAGTTGCCGCGCTGGTGCTGCGCGTAATTGAAAAAAAAACAACAAATTAACAAAGCAAGCCTCGCTTTCGGGTGAACAGGATTCCCTGGCAAGGGGTGGATGATCCCCTTACCAGGGCACAGGATGGACACTAGCTAGGGGGAAGGGTTAGTTTAGCTAGACCGGCTCCATGGGGCAGGGTGTAAGTCCTCATGGGGCCCGTGAATGGATGAGGTAGAGGATGTTAGGCAGATTTAGGTGGGGAAATGATTTGGAGATATTGAGGACAGTGACAGACTGTGAGTGTGTAGAGGGGACGTAGCTTAGCTACGTAGTGTTAAATGGAACGTGCTATAGTATAAGGACGACGTGGGAGCACGAGTTAGTTGGGAGGTAGTTAGAAGGATGGCAGGATTCGGCGGTGTGTGTGTTGAAGAGTTGTTGAGTTGTGTGGAAACGTGTTGAGTGAGTGAGGCAGCGGGTCTGTGTGAGTGGAGCGAATGTGGAATGCATGGTGCGATGAGTGATTGGGGGAGGAGTGACTCCCGCCCAAGGGGCCCGGGGTCAGTATAAAGTGAGTTAGCTGGGTTAGTTAAATTGACAAAATGGAGGTCGTTTTGTTGTTGGTGGGAAAGTAGGCTCGATACCCATTTGGAGGGGTGCAGGAGCCCTGTTGACGTGCTGGGAGCGTGGCTGCGAAAGGTGAGTATCGCTGAGTGGGTACCGCGGGCACCGGGCTAGTCGCCGTGGTAGGCCAAGGCCCATGGGGGGCCGGGTTAGCGTAGTGGCACGGGTGCGCCCGCTTGCTGCGGGGGCCCGGAGCGCCGTTAGCCGCGTGGGCAGTGTCGTGGGCACGGGTGACCCTCGGAAAGGGGCCGGGGCGCCAGCCTGCCACGTGTGCATTTCAGGGGAGTTGCCATGGGGCACTCCCCGGTGTTTAGGGAGCTGGTAGGCTCGGAGGCAGTGTAGTGCCCGGGGTGCCATCGTAGGGGATTCGGCAGAGGGTCGTGCCTGCCAGGGGGAGCCACGCGTCCCAGCCACGAAACCGTGCAAGGGCACGAGGGAAAATTCGAGGGCGAGGCCCGAAATTGTAAGGACACCAACACAGGCGACGGGAATCTGGGTTGTTAGAACCAATAGATTAAGCGAGAGGCGCTTGTTGAAAGCCCGGGTAGTTTAACAGTTAAATGGTTAGGGTAGATTAGGAAGTGTACCCCTCCGCACCATCCATCCCTTTGCTCTCGTTGTGGGCCGCTGGACCCACTTTGGGTTAGAGATCGCTGAGATCTGGGAGGCCATCCTGAGGCTTCATTGGCCCTCACACAGGACGCTAGCTCTCCCTTATTCCCCTCCGGGAAGGAAACGTAGGGGTTGGAGTAGGCTAGGGGACGATAGGTTAGCCGAACAAGGACGATAAAGGGGGTTAGGGGACGATCTATTGTGGGGAAGGGATGAAAATAAAAACAAACAAAAAATAAGTTGGGGGCTAAATTGGGTTTTACAAATTAAGGGAGTGGGTAGGTACAGTGACAGGCAAAGGCGATAGTGGGAGGGAGACCGTAGGGTAGGTCCGAGCCCGCCTTCCGTGTGGCCAGCACCACCGCACTCCCTCCACCAACCTCCACTGCACGGCAAGAGGCCGGCCACTTCATCGGCAGCTGTTGTTTTGCTGCAAGGCCTGTGCCGGCCAACTTCGTCTGCAGCTGTGCTGCAAGGCCTGTGCCGGTCATCATCACTGCCGGCTGTGTTCGCCTGCAGCGGCCTTTTTCTGCCGGCTTTGTATGCCTGCTACCTATGCCCATGCCCACTGCCCATGCCCACTGCCCTTGTTCACCAGCCCCGTTCAGTTTTGCTTTGCCCCCCTTGTTCATTGCCATGTGCGCCAGGATCATCGAGCAACAGTTTGCAAGCTGCAGGAACTGTCCTGTTGGCATCTGCAACATGGGCCTGCAGTGGCGGCCCGTGCGCCGGTTGACTCTTTACCTTTTTTTTCCTGCAGAGTCCATTGATCCTGGGCCATGGAGTAATGTAAATTTTAAAGGTTAAGGATAAGTTGTGTATTGTAAATACAGTGCGCCCCCGGCATGTCTGTCTAGCGCCAGCAATTTTATTTAAGTTGTCTGTATGAGTGACTTTGTTTAGTTAGTTACTCAGCCTCAGGTTATTTATTTGGGACACGAATACCATGAATGTCGCACTCAGGGATCCGTAGGTAAAACGTACTAGGGGAGAACTACACATAATGGCACACGATAATTTGACGACTCGGGACGAGTCTGTAAAAAGGGGAGGGGTAGTGTTACGGCTGTGGAAATTCGCAAACACCATTCAGGTCCCGTAGGTGAGATTTTTTTTAAGTACATGTATAGTTAGCCAAACCCATTGTTTAGAGGGAATTAATGTGATTCATTCGGGCTGCAACACTTTAGTTAGTCGTTTTTCTGTTCTTTCATTATTTTCGAACCAACCACACTTCAACCTCAACCACGCACCACTCCAACAACGCCAGCACCGCCATCTCACAACAACCACCACCATCTTCGCCACTACCCACACCAACGAACGCCATCCTCCGCGGTCCACGTACGACGGTTTCCGCATTGGAAACCGTCGAACGCGAGAAAGGGAAAGAAGAAATCACCACAAGCGATGGCGCGCGGGTTTCCCGCCTGTTTCTTCCTGGCCCGGCGCCAGGACGGATTTTCCTCGGCCCCCGCATGGCGCGGGGGAGGGGGAACGAGAGGAACGCCCCCCTTCTCGAAGCGCCTCGAAGGAGGGTGGAGCCAAGAACGGGGCGGGGCGCCGGGGGTATAAGAGTCGGAGGCGCAGGAGGCAAAGGGTCTCTCTGGTTCGGGATTCTCGCTCGGTGCTCTCAGTCCGGTGTGTTCGTGGTTCGGCCTTACGCAGTCGGTGCTGCGTCGCGTGGCGTCGAGGGGCCAGCACGGGCAGGCACGAGGCACGCCGGAGAGACCTCGCCGACCACGCTCGAGCACGGAGTCACGGCCAGACGGGACCACGTCAGAGGACGGTCGCCAAGGACTCGAGGGCAGGGAAGTCGCGACTTCCATTTTCTTTTGGGGTTTTGTGTGAACGTGTGTGTGTGGCGCCGAGTCCCGTCAAGTAGAACTGTATAAGTGTTGCCGAGTGTACGCATATTCGGTCGTAGCTCTGCATTGTTTGTGTTTGTTTTAACTTGCTATAAATACATGCTTTATGTGTGCTTTTTGTGTGTTGCGTGTAATAAATGCGTGCGTGTTGAATTGTTGCCCCGTTTCGCTGCGTCCTTTCCTTTGTGGGTCTCCATCTTGCTTTACGTAAAGGGTTTGAGTGGGCGCGGGACGCCCGATAATTAATCAGGAAACCGTCGAGGCCGCACGATAACACCGCTCGTATCCCGATAGCACGGACGGATCGTTAAGCGGCCCGTGTCCGAAGTCGACCTGCGCGAGGTGCGGTCGCCCGGTTACCATCCGCGTGGTACTTAGGTAGGTCGAGTTTGGCGAACAACCCTATCCCACGCGGGTGGCCGATTGGCACGATCGTGGTGAGGCCGAAAGGCCCACCCGTGACTAGATCCCGGCGTTCGTCCGGGAGGGTCACGACGGAATTGTCCGTCCGGTGGGCGACGTACCGCGATTCGAGTTACGTGGTCGATCGCACGCCGGCGGGCGGAATTCGCAACACTGGTGTCAGAGAGCGGGAAAACAAACCCTCCTGTCCCAAGCTAAATTCACAGGGAATCGTTCAGGGGTGAGAAAAGCGACCCCCCGATTCCCTCCAAATTTACGAGCGAGCTAAATTAACCCCTTACGTGGATAAGATGGCGTCTCAAGGCGAGCGGGAGCCGGGGGTAATAGAAATGGATGTAGAGTGTTTAGAAATCTATGGCTCAGACGAGATCCCCATGCAGGACATTGGTGAGCAGGAACAATTACTCCCCAACCAACGCAGAGCCCGAAATAGGTGCGGCGGCGGCCGCGGTGTATAACACCTCCCCTCCCCTCTCCACCAAAACCCCCGATCCTGGCCGAGTCGCCTCAGCCGAGTGCATCCGACATGGCCCAGCTATTCGCCATGCTGGCAAAGATGAATGCAAATGCGCAACAAATGGAGCGAATTTAAACAACAAAGTGGATGGAATGAACGAAAAATGGATGGAAACGCACTCAGAATGGAAACAAACACAAACGAATGAAAACGAATATGGAAACAAATGCGCAAGGAATGAAGGAAGAAATAAAAGAAATGGGGTGAGACGCAGAACATGGGCCGAAGCCTGCAGGCGGGCATGAAGGCAACAACAGCGAAGTGCGTAATGGCGACGCCACGTGTGGGAGCGAACGAGCTGGGAGGGGGTGCAACGGTTGTCAGGCCCGCGGTGAAGGCGGGTGAGGAGAAAATAATTCGGGAGACGTGTTGGGCGAGAAGCGGAGGTGACGGAAAAAGTGACGGTGACCGAGAGGGAAAAATTAATTGGGGTAGAACGGAGACGACGGCGACAGAGAGACAAAAGCCGGGTAGCGGCCGTAGATGTTTTGGGGACCGCGCCGGGTTAACCCAGCAGCGAGCGCGAGGTCCGTGCTGTGCAACGCACGAGGCCCCATGTGCTCGCTTGCGGGAGTGAAGCCCGGTCCGGAAACGCACGCAGTGGATGTTGCCGATCCCGGAACGGACAAAGTTTAGGCAGGACAGCGATTTGGACCGGACGGGTTCTCCACGCGAGCTTGTGTTAAGCTCCAACGGGCAGAGCACATGTGTTCGCGTGGGGAGCCCTCGGAGTGCGAGGTTTGCTTTTGGGGTGCGCAGGGTGACGTCATGGCTGCACGTAGGGTTGGAATCCGGCAGGAGGGTGAATCCCTGCGGATGGTACCGTCCAAGAGGGACGAGGTACACGTGCAGCTGCATAACGTCACGGGCAGGTGCAAAGTGCGCGAGCTGCAAGTTGCCGCGCTGGTGCTGCGCGTAATTGAAAAAAAAAACAACAAATTAACAAAAGCAAGCCTCGCTTTCGGGTGAACAGGATTCCCTGGCAAGGGGTGGATGATCCCCTTACCAGGGCACAGGATGGACACTAGCTAGGGGAAGGGTTAGTTTAGCTAGACCGGCTCCATGGGGCAGGGTGTAAGTCCTCATGGGGCCCGTGGAATGGATGAGGTAGAGGATGTTAGGCAGATTTAGGTGGGAAATGATTTGGAGGATATTGAGGACAGTGACAGACTGTGAGTGTGTAGAGGGGACGTAGCTTAGCTACGTAGTGTTAATGGAACGTGCTATAGTATAAGGACGACGTGGGAGCACGAGTTAGTTAGGGAGGTAGTTAGAAGGATGGCAGGATTCGGCGGTGTGTGTGTTGAAGAGTTGTTGAGTTGTGTGGAAACGTGTTGAGTGAGTGAGGCAGCGGGTCTGTGTGAGTGGAGCGAATGTGGAATGCATGGTGCGATGAGTGATTGGGGGAGGAGTGACTCCCGCCCAAGGGGCCCGGGGTCAGTATAAAGTGAGTTAGCTGGGTTAGTTAAATTGACAAAATGGAGTCGTTTTGTTTGTTGGTGGGAAAGTAGGCTCGATACCATTTGGAGGGGTGCAGGAGCCCTGTTGACGTGCTGGGAGCGTGGCTGCGAAAGGTGAGTATCGCTGAGTGGGTACCGCGGGCACCGGCTAGTCGCCGTGGTAGGCCAAGGCCCATGGGGGGCCGGGTTAGCGTAGTGGCACGGGTGCGCCCGCTTGCTGCGGGGGCCCGGAGCGCCGTTAGCCGCGTGGGCAGTGTCGTGGGCACGGGTGACCCTCGGAAAGGGGCCGGGGCGCCAGCCTGCCACGTGTGCATTTCAGGGGAGTTGCCATGGGGCACTCCCCGGTGTTTAGGGAGCTGGTAGGCTCGGAGCAGTGTAGTGCCCGGGGTGCCATCGTAGGGGATTCGGCAGAGGGTCGTGCCTGCCAGGGGGAGCCACGCGTCCCAGCCACGAAACCGTGCAAGGGCACGAGGGAAAATTCGAGGCGAGGCCCGAAATTGTAAGGACACCAACAAGGCGACGGGAATCTGGGTTGTTAGAACCAATAGATTAAGCGAGAGGCGCTTGTTGAAAGCCCGGGTAGTTTAACAGTTAAATGGTTAGGGTAGATTAGGAAGTGTACCCCTCCGCACCATCCATCCCTTTGCTCTCGTTGTGGGCCGCTGGACCCACTTTGGGTTAGAGATCGCTGAGATCTGGGAGGCCATCCTGAGGCTTCATTGGCCCTCAACACAGGACGCTAGCTCTCCCTTATTCCCCTCCGGGAAGGAAACGTAGGGGTTGGGAGTAGGCTAGGGGACGATAGGTTAGCCGAACAAGGACGATAAAGGGGGTTAGGGGACGATCTATTGTGGGGAAGGGATGAAAATAAAAACAAACAAAAAATAAGTTGGGGGCTAAATTGGGTTTTACAAATTAAGGGAGTGGGTAGGTACAGTGACAGGCAAAGGCGATAGTGGGAGGGAGACCGTAGGGTAGGTCCGAGCCCGCCTTCCGTGTGGCCAGCACCACCGCACTCCCTCCACCAACCTCCACTGCACGGCAAGAGCCGGCCACTTCATCGGCAGCTGTTGTTTTGCTGCAAGGCCTGTGCCGGCCAACTTCGTCTGCAGCTGTGCTGCAAGGCCTGTGCCGGTCATCATCACTGCCGGCTGTGTTCGCCTGCAGCGGCCTTTTTCTGCCGGCTTTGTATGCCTGCTACCTATGCCCATGCCCACTGCCCATGCCCACTGCCCTTGTTCACCAGCCCCGTTCAGTTTTGCTTTGCCCCCCTTGTTCATTGCCATGTGCGCCAGGATCATCGAGCAACAGTTTGCAAGCTGCAGGAACTGTCCTGTTGGCATCTGCAACATGGGCCTGCAGTGGCGGCCCGTGCGCCGGTTGACTCTTTACCTTTTTTTTCCTGCAGAGTCCATTGATCCTGGGCCATGGAGTAGTGTAAATTTATAAGGTTAAGGATAAGTTGTGTATTGTAAATACAGTGCGCCCCCGGCATGTCTGTCTAGCGCCAGCAATTTTATTTAAGTTGTCTGTATGAGTGACTTTGTTTAGTTAGTTACTCAGCCTCAGGTTATTTATTTTGGGACACGAATACCATGAATGTCGCACTCAGGGATCCGTAGGTAAAACGTACTAGGGGAGAACTACACATAATGGCACACGATAATTTGACGACTCGGGACGAGTCTGTAAAAAGGGGAGGGGGTAGTGTTACGGCTGTGGAAATTCGCAAACACCATTCAGGTCCCGTAGGTGAGATTTTTTTTAAGTACATGTATAGTTAGCCAAACCCATTGTTTAGAGGGAATTAATGTGATTCATTCGGGCTGCAACACTTTAGTTAGTCGTTTTTCTGTTCTTTCATTATTTTCGAACCAACCACACTTCAACCTCAACCACGCCACCACTCCAACAACGCCAGCACCGCCATCTCACAACAACCACCACCATCTTCGCCACTACCCACACCAACGAACGCCATCCTCCGCGGTCCACGTACGACGGTTTCCGCATTGGAAACCGTCGAACGCGAGAAAGGGAAAGAAGAAATCACCACAGCGATGGCGCGCGGGTTTTCCCGCCTGTTTCTTCCCTGGCCCGGCGCCAGGACGGATTTTCCTCGGCCCCCGCATGGCGCGGGGAGGGGGGAACGAGAGGAACGCCCCCCTTCTCGAAGCGCCTCGAAGGAGGGTGGAGCAAGAACGGGGCGGGGCGCCGGGGTATAAGAGTCGGAGGCGCAGGAGGCAAAGGGTTCTCTCTTGGTTCGGGATTCTCGCTCGGTGCTCTCAGTCCGGTGTGTTCGTGGTTCGGCTCTTACGCAGTCGGTGCTGCGTCCGTGGCGTCGAGGGGCCAGCACGGGCAGGCACGAGGCACGCCGGAGAGACCTCGCCGACCACGCTCGAGCACGGAGTCACGGCCAGACGGGACCACGTCAGAGGACGGTCGCCAAGGACTCGAGGGCAGGGAAGTCGCGACTTCCATTTTCTTTTGGGGTTTTGTGTGAACGTGTGTGTGTGGCGCCGAGTCCCGTCAAGTAGAACTGTATAAGTGTTGCCGAGTGTACGCATATTCGGTCGTAGCTCTGCATTGTTGTGTTTGTTTTAACTTGCTATAAATACATGCTTTATGTGTGCTTTTTGTGTGTTGCGTGTAATAAATGCGTGCGTGTTGAATTGTTGCCCCGTTTCGCTGCGTCCTTTCCTTTGTGGGTCTCCATCTTGCTTTACGTAAAGGGTTTGAGTGGGCGCGGGACGCCCGATAATTAATCAGGAACCGTCGAGGCCGACGATAACACCACTCGGTTATCCCGATAGCACGGAACGGATCGCTTAAGCGGCCCGTGTCCGAAGTCGACCTGCGGCGAGGTGCGGTCGCCCGGTTTACCATCCGCGTGGGTACTTAGGTAGGTCGAGTTTGGCGAACAACCCTATCCCACACGGGTGGCCGATTGGCACGATCGTGGTGAGGCCGAAAGGCCCACCGTGACTAGATCCCGGCGTTAGTCCGGGAGGGTCACGACGGAATTGTCCGTCCGGTGGGCGACGTACCGCGATTCGAGTTACGTGGTCGATCGCACGCCGGCGGGCGCGAATTCGCAACATATATATATATATATATATATATAACTAATATTATTATATATATATATATATATAAAAAAATATATATATATATATATATGTGTGTCATTGGTCATTATCTCCATTTGCTTGTTTCAGAAGTTGGGATGATGTTCTCCCAGACCTAAAAATATCCACCTCCTTTTTCGTAAAGGATCATGATTCATGAACCAAACTGTGAAACTTCATTCTCATCACCACTTTCCAAGGGTTCTGTTCAAAATCTTCACTGAACCTCTGACAGCCTCCACTTGGAGCTCATTTGTCGTGATATACCCTGGAATGCTATATAAATACTCACTAAACTACTGAAGGTTTTCTTTTTCACCAATGTTGCTCTGACCATCAGTATTTGGACATTTGTGTGGGCGTTCTCCATTGTGAATCATCATGTGTCTTTTAAGGTGGGATGAACGAAT
>CM068968.1:193392-205154 GCA_035128595.1 Eptatretus atami
TGTGGGAGGGCCTTCAAGGTACACGTTCTCCTTAATGGGTTGCCGAGTGGATGTTATGGATTACCGTTGGGGCAATAGAAGAATCTTTGTCTCTCGAGGCTTGAATGACTCCATTGACCAGAACCCGTCGGCCCCACCCCCGCTCCTCCGGACGCAGGCACCTTAGCCCCTCCCTGATGGCAGAGCTGCGCTCGTCTCTCAAGTCGTCCACTGACTGCTCGGGCGCTTTTATACATGTGCGCTGGGTCGGGCCTACCATTTGGACATGGACTGCACTTTCCCCGCTTGTGCGGACGCGCTCTCCGTTGAGGCGCCATTCGGTAGCTCTGCGTTGTCCCCACGTCACTCACCCCACATTCTCCTCATGCCTTTCCCTATTGCACTTGCAACTCCTGTGTCAGACCCCCTTCTACCCCGCATCGTGCCTGCGTACGAAGGGGAATTCGCGCTTGCGTCTTCTTCAAGCCATCCTCAGTTTATGACAGTTAGCGTCGGGGTGCTGGGCTGCTTGGACGGAGGAGTCGAGTGCAGGCGGCTGGCGGGTTCTTTGAGGTCGTTTGTACAGCACTATCACGAGCTGTTCAGTTCAGATGTGCGACTGTGAGGACGAAAGGTCCGAGTTTCAGGTACTTGGTGCTTCGTCTTTCTCCTGATGCGAGACTTGGCTTGACCAGGATTGACGTGGGAGTTAATTCTTGAGGTACAGGTCTCTTCGGAGATTCTTTGGCTATCGCTGGTTTGGTGTGTAACGAGCGGTTGCTGGGGACTTCAAATGAGATTGTACTGGATTATCTTATGAGGTCAGCTGCGGTGTATGACATTTGTGGCTCGGTTTTCCTGACGCTGATCTTGCTCACCAGTTCTCTCCGAGGGATTTCTCGTGAGTGGAGGAGGCTAATGGGCGACACGTGCCTCATGTTGCAGCGGTTGATTTCGCATCTCAGGAGATTGGGTAGGCGGAATCGAATTGGGGATGGCCGACGAAGGCCGGGTACCGGGATGTGACGCACGGACGCCTGCTCTTGGCGCTTTGCTCCCTACCTGACCTGACTGCACGAAGATGGCAGTAGTGTAGTGTAGTATCAGTTGTAAGGTTAGTTATAGTATATAGTAGTAGTGCTTTTGTTGAACGCCGTTTGATTTAATGTCGCTATCTCTATCCCTGCAAGTTCATGAGTTCGAGGACGCAGGGGTAGGTGGGCATTGTCGATGAAGCACCATAAATTGGAGGTTGTGGGGGGGGGAAGAAAACAATCACCAAATAAACATTTTCAATGTAACATGTGCCTTGTGGAGAAGATTACTACGAAGTGCTTGTGGGGTATACCAAGTGCCTGTGGGACGATTACTACACTGCATTTGTGGTAAGTTTTCTTAACTTTTGACAGTTACATATTTGCCGCCTTATGATTCTGAGGGTCATGCGTGAGGCACTATCGACCACCCGAACTTGTTTCCATTTTCTCTCTATTTTTGCTCCTAGTTTTTGATAGCTTTTGCACAGTTAATAAATGTACAGGAGGTTCGTGACTTGCTTTTCCTTACGGGTGTCGTGATGAGAGCGTTGGTGGAGGGAAGCAGAGCGCAATAGTGTTTTCATCAGTAAGATGGCTGAAGATTGCGCATTGATGGTACATGTGAATATCGTTTCCTTTCACACAAAACGGTTTTGGAATGTTCGGGAAATGACGACTCATGGTTAGAGCTTAAGGCGTAGCATCTCAACTCAGTCAGCATTGTTCTTTTGGTGTTGGGTAAGGAGTGATGCACCCTGGACGGATTGGAATTGGATGTGAGATCTCCGCCATGGAGTTCATCGGGTTAAGAGCTTATGTGGAGGAGATGGATAACCAACATGGTAAGTTCTTTTTACAATGACAGAAGGACATTTTTGTGCGCCGTGAGTGCCACCCTTATTGTAGCGAAGGTGGTGTCGAGGAGCTTCGTATTCTTGGCCATTTTGAAGTCACGGTTGTTGATGCTATTTGCAAAGTTCTTCACATCTGGGGATTCTCTGGAAGATATCAAGCCTTAGGAGGCAGAGATTTTAATTTTGTGTATTGAGGGTTTTCTATTGTCCATAGGCATTTTTGCTGCCGCTTATTGGTTCAGGGTTCCTATTTTGACAACACGTCCAGATGGTTCCAAATTTTTGCGTATTTTATAGTCCACACAGAGACAGACACTGGCGATAGTCTTCATTCCTCAAGTCACCCTCTACGAATCGAGCCAAGGTTGTCGCGCAGAGTGGCAATTTGGCCTGTATACATGCTTCCTGTGCTACACTTAGTAGTCCGTCTGAAGTTCCATTACTTTGTTTATTAAATTCACAAGATAGCATCACTCCATAGAACTTATTCGACAGCTTAGGCAGGGCCATGATTATGTCTCCAGAGAAATGGCGTTGGTCCTTTCTTGTTTTTTGTAGCTTCAGGGACTGTTCCACAAATACTCAAAAGCATCACGTCTAATCGTACCTGAGTAATCTTAGCGTACCGACATACTCGAATTCGTTTGTGAAATACTTTCAGAATCATTGAGCAAAGCCTCTTCGTGCTAGAACACTTATATACGTCTAGTCGCCTCTTATGCCTTTCCAAGCTTTCAGTATTTCAGCATATTCTACTCAAGAAGGAACTGCAAACTCGAGACGCACAATGTCCTTGTGCCTTTCTGATACACGCTTTGAGGGTGCTCTTTCATTTCTCATAAGTATGCATTCACAGGGTTAGTGTGGTCAGGGCCTCTCCAGATGCAACAATTCCTTTGGAGTTCGCAATTTCCACTCCAATTGTTGCGCTCCATCATGGTATTCCTGGCATAACATTTCAGCCGTGCTTTCCAACACCCCACAGGACCGAGTTAAGAAATCTCCTTTCTATCCTCATGCTTGCAAGTTACGAAAAATTAAGCAAAAATGCTTCATCCTGCGAGGCAGTGTTGAAGTGCCAAAATCCTTTTCCAGCCTTGTTTCAGCAGGGAAAGCTTAATCCGACAGTTATATCTGTAAATTGCAAGTTTTATACCGAGTAAATGACCTGCCCAACGGTGAGACAAGTAAAATCTGTCGAGCGGGATTGCGAGATATGACCACTGATACTTCAAGTAATGACTTATCTGTGGGGTGCTGCACACGCAAATGTCTCTTAGGTTTTTATTTACAGTGTTACACTTGTGTAATTCCTTAGCAGAAGGACTGTGCGGTTTTACCCAATCTATCAAGGGAGGATGAGAGTGCAATTAAGTCTCCTCCAAAGAATCCACTCTTCGTCAGGCAAGGAAAGCATAAATTCCTCATGTGATCACAGATCGACCTTGCAGTCCCAGCTGGTGCATAGATGTTTACAAAGTTAACACAAATCCTCAATCTTACTCTTTACTGAGCAATAAACGCCAAATCATTCATTAACCACAAGTATTTCGTTTCACACATGCGGAAGAGGATGCCACTCGCAAGATGTATCTGTGAGTGACTAAAAAGCCGACCCTTCCCATTGACTTTCCATCGGAGGCAATTCTTGCGTGTGTGGGTCTCCTGCAGAAGTTACTCCAAGTTTCTCCTTTAGCAGAAGGACAGTACTTGGTGTATACGGAATGCATTTTACAACCATTAACATTCAATGATCCCAGGCGAAGAGATAATGCCGTCATTTTTTTTTTAGAGTTATCTAAGCATACTGTCTTAGCCCCATAATTTAGCACTTTGCAAGAAACGTCCCATCGGACTTGCTCGCGCCGAACTGAAGTCTTGCTTTTTGTCCATCTCTCATCAGATACACAGGGAATGACGAGTGTTTATAATCTTTCACGCTTAGAGCAGTTCAACTTCTTCCGACTGCACAATTTGCTCAGGAACTTAATATTTCATGACCAGGAAACAATGTGTCCTGAGGGCGTTCCGATCATTCCAATGAATGATCCTTGTCTCCAGTCACCGATGCTCTCCTCATCTTCGCTGTCTGGGAGCTCATGTCTCTCTCCTCTGGTGGCATCTGACTTGATGCCGAAGCTTCTACTTGTATCACTTAAAACAATGTAGGGGCAGGGAATCATCTCTTGCGGTGCTACGGTAGGACGTGTTTGTCTTTTCACTGTCTATCATGTTGATGTAGGTCAGCACTGGAGACTCGTTCAGGCAGGCGTGCCTCAGTTCTTGCAAGACCAGGCGCCTTCTTTGTCTGTCACAGAGAAAGGATCTAGGTTTCTTTTTGTAGTTCATGGCGTTCTTTCATGCAGAATTCCGCAGGGGATCATCATCACTGATTTGTACTGAATTCTCCATTTCAGTTATTGTTGGTTTATATAGTTTACATTTCTTGATGTACTGTTTTAGCGACAGACTCTCAGTTTTTTTGCTCTGACGTGGGTCAGGAGATGCCACCGTGTCATTCAACCTTACCGTGTTCGGTTCGGTCATGGATGATCCATTTTTGTTCACTCAACGGGTCTTGGGCAAATCTTGCAGCAGAAACTTCCATGATCTGTATGGAGGAACAGATCTACTTCTCTCCATTTGATCGTTGTTGTCCGAGTCGCATTCCGCCAAGTTCCTCGACAACATTTTAAACGGATGTGCAGAGTCGCCCACACTTGCTTGCCAGAACCGCAACAGCGACTCGGGCCCATTCGTGATTTTGACTGTGTATTAACTCATATCGTTTACACACAAACCGACTAAGTTTGCTAATGTATGCAGGAAAGGCAATTAACCTGAACGAATTAAAGTTGAAAAAACGAGGATCTATAAACGATGAGAAAGGCGTTTTTAAAGGAACTCGTTGACAAAAAACATGAGCTCATTAACGATCTTGTGTTATTATCACGCTTAAGGTTCATTAATCAAATCAAAGGAATTCAAACGATATGATGTTGATAGACGCGCAAATCGGTGCGTGGAAATCTAGCCCACACCGGGCCGTCTCGCCGTGCAGCTAGGCTCAAAAAGGAGGCGAATTAAACAGGAAAACGAAAATATAATAACAAATGAACAACTCGTTCAGAACACAAACAAACAAATAACAATATAGACCAGAGTATGAGGACGAGAATGGTCGATAGTCAAGGCACTCAAGGAGCAGCGAAATAGACAGTGCGGGTAGTAGTATTAGTAGTAGTAGTAGTAGTAGTGATAGAGTAGTGGTAGTCGTGTATGTAGTGTAGTAGTAGTAGTACAGCTCCTGGGAGGAAATGCCAGTGGTTGACATTAAAGAGGGGTCACAGCTTTACATTCCGGATAAGGGAGTTCAGATTAACACGATCACAAGGAATCACAAGGAATTCGCACAATGGAGGACCATTCAGCCCATCATGCCTGAACCATATCAACCCCAAAATTTATCAAATGAAGAATAATATATATTTTTAAACAGTGTATTTTTTGTGGTTTGTTCGTTTTTATCTTTCCCTCTTTTCCTTCTATCAGGGAGGGGGAATGGCTTGGGTACAAGTTCGAATCGAACATACCCCGTGGGTATTCGTAACTCTCAGGTGGGCGACAGCACGGACGACAGATAGTTTTAAATTTGGTAAGATTTTCATCGCATCAGAAAAGACCAGAACACTCACAAGTGAGGAAGTTTCGGAGCATCATTTGGCGACTTAACAGCGCATTAATTTTCTTTTTTAAATAATTTTAGAATGGGCAAAAGGGCCGGAATTGCACTTTGGCCAGTTAATGCTGGGATGGTCTCAGAATAGACCTGTCAAGTTGGTTCGTTTCGTTCACCAATAACCGAGAAATAACAATTTAAGAAAATGGGCCGAAATGGGCCGTTCTCGGCCGAAGGGCGCCATCACATGTGTCTTGTCTATGCCTGTGATTTTCATCGAATTCTGTTCACGAGTAATGGGAATAGACGTTCAAATTAACTGTACGAAAAGAGAACGTGAGGGCGCTTAGACCTGTGGGTGGAAGACCCAGGGGTAAAACACACATCAATCACACAACACTCCTTCACAGAACCACAAGACTCCTTACAGCACCCACCACAAACCCTGACAACACCACAAACATCTTCCAGACCCACAACAATCCTTACCAGACCCCCACACAACACTCCTTGACAGACCCACCACACACTCCATACCTTGACACATCATCATCATATGTTCAAGCAACTAAAAGTTCTGCCAACCAAAGTCTCTATTCAATACTTCCAGTACTTCTTCCATTTCAACGTATCCACTGTTTCTGCGACACTTTTCAGGAGAACATTCCATATTAACTACTCTCTCAGTGAACACCTCCATCTTACTACCCTTTACTCTCAAGCTAATGGCCCCTGGACCTATGACTATCTCTGCTGAATAATTCATTTGCAGTTATTTTATCGATACTTTCAATTATCTTAAACCTCATCATATCTCATCATAACCGCCTTTTCTAGTGTCTAAAGCCCTGTCTCTTTCAGCCACTTCTCCAGTGAGTCGAGCTAGGCCTGGAATCAATCGGGGCCTGCGCTGAACCCTTTCTTTGGCATCATATGTCTTTCCTGAGTTGTGGTGACCAAATGCATACTATTCCAGATGTGGCCCTCACGATTCCTATACAAAGTTAAACAACACTCTTTTGATTTATAATGATCCCCTCCGAATACAACCTAAAACCTGATTTGCTTTCCTGCAGCTACTGGCATCGTGCTAACCTTCTTCCTTCCGTGTCTATTTCACCCCCAGACGCTTCCTGTGTGGAACCTCCAAAGTGTCAGATATCATGATCACTGAGAGTTTCTTTAAAGAACACCGACTGGGTTCCATCAGCGTGGCTCAAGATCACAGGCCAAATGGTCTGGAGATTCCCTCTTGGCTATCTGGAATGGACGTTGCTATGGGAATGGTCAACTGTGCTAATATCAGGGGGGTTCGTGACAATTTCTCTGCCATCAATCCTTCTTGAAACTGAACTCTCAGATCTAATGCTTTTGTTGAAACTTGTTCTCCACACTGAAGTTTTATCGGAATCTGTTGCATCGTCTCGTTACATCCCGTCACTTGATTTCCCTTCTCACGGTTCGTGTGTTGATGTAAAGATCTTCGACCACTTGGCCATGAGGTCTCCTTGGGATATGACCAGGAGTTAATGGGTTTTCGCCTCAACCTTTTACATTCCACTGATACCTGTATTTCTCTATCGCTCTCCATCATCACCAATTTGCTATTTTCGATGCTATCACTGATATAGTGTTATTGCCGCTGTCTCGTTCAATGTTCATCACAAAGAATGACCATCACTCTCACAGCACACCTGCTCCTGGTGTCAGTGCATTGAACTTGCGCTGTCGCAGAACCTTACTCAATCATTCAGCCCAGACCTAATTGATGTAAAGCCTGTAGGAGTTTGTAAGCCGGGTCAGCTTGCGGTCATGTGTGTTGGGGTGGTGCTGAGGTGTCGTCCACCAGACCGTAATATGTTTTTGTGAGAGAATGATTTTATAAGAGTCTCAGTGTGATACACGCCAGTGGGGATGAGATACAATCGAAAGGGATTGAGAATGTAACATATTGGTACGGCAGGGTACCGACGTGTATCATGAGGGGTTAATCCCCATATCTCTCGGAAGAGGGGATCTGGGGCGACGCTCACATTTCTTCGTGTGGTGGGGTTGCTTTACAAACATGACGCCAATCAGTTTACCACGAGTTCCAGTGTCACCGTCTAATTTTTGTTAACTAGAGTCACATGGCTTCCTGAATGGGGAGCGCGCCTCGACAAAGCACCAATCTTATCTTGATTTCGATCTTAATTAGACGGCCGAGCGTTTACCGCTGGTGCATGCCGACTATGACAGTCAATTAGTTTGGTAATTACCTCCAGCCTATCTAGTTCGGACAATGTGGATCAATGGAAGGAAGGCAAGCATGGACAGGTTGAAACGTCAAGAATTTATTAATAAGGAATAAATAAAAAGAAGTTTTATTTCTTGGGTGAAAATAAGTAAATTCAAATCAATCAAATAATCTCAAGCAAATAAAGTATTATCAGGATTGATAAAAACAGACAAAGAGCAGATGCTATTCACCATGCCTTATTTAACAATTAACACGAGACAAGGGTACCCAGCAGATCATTGGGGGAGAGAAACCGTCTCAGCTCACAAGGGAAGTCGTCGTGCGTCAATAAAATGTCCGAAATGTGTGACGTGCCTTGGTCATTGCAGCAACCCTGCCTTGCGTGCACCACTCGCAAAACAGGCTCGACACCAATCGACATCACGTCATCACCCCAGGAACCAGGGACGCCAAGAATCAGGTACGCAGCAGGTCTCGAGGCAGAACCAGCGGTTAACGGTCCAAGTGTCACCACCATCGAGCCACCAGAGCCACGACCAACGGACAGCTGTAAGGAGCTGTGAGGGCGGAGGAGCGAGTGAGGCAGCTGGTGCGGGGGCACTGCCAGGAACTGTTGAGGCGCTGTGGAGAGCTGTTAAGGCGCTGTGAGGTGTCACCAGCGATCAGAGCTGCAAGGCTGCAAGGCCGTCACAACTGTCTAAACTCAACTGTCGTCAGCTCACCAACCAACTGCTGAAGCTGACTGGAGCTGCTGGAGCTGTAGGACAAGTAGACACCAAACTGTCGTCACCGCGAAGCTGAGCTCTGAGCGCGAACCGTCAACAAAACTCTCAGTAGCCGTAAGAAGCCGCAACCAGCTGTCGCTAACTGTCACAAAAACGGTCCTCTCTGTCTTTTAAGGCGACCAGTCTGGGTGGAGCTCAAGCGACTTCAGCCAAATCCACCTTGCTATGGGCGCATGTTACACGTGACAAAACTGCCAATCTCACGATCAATGTAACGGTATTGCAACGGCGACTGGACGACGGCGGAACGCAGAAAGCAGCAATTTGCCAGAATTACGCGGTGAAAAGTGAAGCGCTCATAAAACGTCAAAACAACCATCCACAGAGCTGCCAATGGGGCGTCAAACGTCGATGGAAAAAGTTGGAACGCCAACATCAGTGAAGAGCGGGTGTCGAGCGCGCGTGGAAAAGGTGGTGAGGTGATGATCCACGACCGTATTTGTCGAGAATAACTGCTCAGGAAAAGCCACGGAGTGCTTAATCAAATGTCTGGTAAGTCCAAGGTGTAAATAAATCGTCCACCTCCAAGCCAATGTGTCTGATGGAAGGGGGTAGAAGCTCGTTGGGTAACGAGCTATCTCACGTGCATGGATGTGTCTGTCGTAAAGAGAAAAGGAGTTTCACATAAGAAAGGGAATCTATTATTTACACTTCTACGCATCAAAGTTAGAATCCCACAGACATGGGATGGGTCTATCTGGACATGCATTAAGGGAATTTCTGTCTGAGGACCAAATGTTTGTATACATTAATCGATCCAATTCCGAAATTTACAACAATATAATACCAGCAATACCATCCGTCACTTTGCTTGACGGGAATACGAAGAGGGGAGAAAAAGAGGCAGCGTGAGGGTGGTGTGAAAGAGAGGGGGGGGAGAGTGAGGAGGGGTGGGGAAGGGAATGCAGTGCTTGGGGAAAAAGAAGGCAATGAACGTGCCAAACAGCAACATTTCTTGTTAATCACCTGTGTTCCATACAAAACTGGTGGGGATCATTTAAACCACGCTACTTCCGAAAAAGTAGATCAAGGACACTATCAATCGCGTGCACAACTTGAAACGGGTTCACTATTCGATGGAAGAACATGTTGGAAAGCAAGTGGTCTTTCAGATTCCCCAATTGCAAAAATGAGCAATCACAAAAAGTGATGTTATTTTTCAACCGCCATTGTGACCCTGAACTTTAACTCGGAGGGATGATGTAAATAGTGTAAATACGTGTCACTACCCCTTCTAGAGAGGATAATTCCATTCTGACGACAGGCCTTGGTCAAGTTTTGGTAAAAATGTTGAATGTATTATAATGGCTCATGACCATAAAAGTTCGGTCAAGGTCAAGAATAACGGTTGTCCCTCGCAGCTATTTATTCCGTTATTAATACAGAAAGTTCATTCTCAAGTCTCAGCCCATTCAAAATACAGCTATAGGAAATGATTTCGCTAGAACCAGCAAATGGGAAGAGCAGGTGAGAGAAAAAAATGAAACATCATCAGGAGGACACTTGACGAAAACAGTACAGCTCGGAAGGAGCAACCATCCGCAGCTGAAGTTCAGCAATATTATACACTGAAGTCAGGACCTGAATGCGGACCACCAAAAATCAATAGGCTTGTTTTAGTAACAAGATCACATCATCCACGCGAAGTTTTGCACCAACCGTCTACACTTTTGAGATGTGCATGCTGACTAGTTTTTGGCCATCTTAGAGTGAAGAATACTAAACTATTTCGACTATACCGTAATCTGGATTTGAATCCACCAAAATCGAATCAATTCGTCATTGTCACACACCACATGTCCACCAAAGTTTTATCTGAATACCGTGTATTGGGGGGCAAACCCCATGAACGCTCTCCATAGACCTCCCTCACAAAAAAAAAAAAAAACCACAATCTTTATAAAACGCCAGTGAACAAACTTTGAATAATAATGGTGCTGAAGGTGTCGTGAAGTTTAAGCGAAACTGCTGCTGTGTGTGATTTCGGAGAAGAAAGCAATACTTTTTTTGTTAACAACGTTTTAGCATACTATATGTTTAACTTCGATTAGGTTTGTCAATCGTGCAGCATCCATTCCGTTTTCTACTCTCCAGCCACGAGTCTACTTAATTAATGCTTGCTGGTTATCGCATACAATGAAGGCGTGTGTTGTTGGGTGTACTAGTGTGTTGTGTGTTTGTGATGTGTGTGTGTGTGTGTGTGTGTGCGTTGGTGTGTGTGTGTGTGTGTGTGAGTTGTGTGTGTGTGTTCGTGTCATGGGGCCAGTTCTGTAAGATCAGATTAGTTAAGTGCCTTGTGTTCTTGGAATTATTCGTCATCGTCGGTTTTAACTCTGCTCTTTTGTGCTCCCCTCCCCATGGATAAATACACCCCCCCAAATTGGTTTCCAATGGTACCAGCTCGTGTCTGTCACTTTCTGTCGTTGCTTTAGCACGGTGCTTGATTGGGAATTAGGAGACGATTGCGTGCATAAATTGTTCTATTTGAGACCGACTGCATTTGGTAATCCCAGCTCGTGTTTAACACCCGGTCGGTGATCCGGTAAAAGGCACGTTTCGGCCCGAGGTCCGTTCGGGGTGTGGTTTTCCCCGGTAGTTAGATGACGTGGTACTTAGGTATATTGAGAAATGAGCAATTAACCCTAACCCATTGCCTCAAAATTTGGCGCCACGGCTCCACTTAAGGAACCCGTGACCTTTCGGACTTATCCGAGAGTCGACACCTAAATTTCGGGTGTTCGGGGGCACGACACTTAACTGATCCACTCGCGGGTCGCTCCTCGCACCGACAACAAACAATAATTTCCCAGCTGTTAAAGCGGACTGACATTAGACCGATGTGAAATCATTAATGTTACCAGAGGGCTTGCAAGTCTTTACGTCTTCTGTGCCGGGCGAGAATCTTACAATCCTGGGTTTGCAATATATGCTGACAAATCCTTCACAAAATTATCGACTGACTGCTGCCACAAAGTTGGAAAATGACTCCTCACCTGGCATCCCAACCTGAGCTAGGACTGCACAGATTTGGAATGAATAGCTTGTTTTACTGAACACTATACTATATAAAAAACTCAACATTTCCATGTATTTTAGAATCTGGAGGAAGACTGTGTTATTTTCTCTCGATTACTCCATGTGCACATATGTATTTGTATATTAAATAAATGATTCAAATGTACAGGATGA